>JADPWL010002277.1:0-14344 GCA_019059595.1 Marasmia exigua | reverse complement strand
AGTTGGCCAAAAAACCCTCCCTTAACAATTACTAGCTTCAGAAAACTCTCTACCCTCACATACTCAATGGTGCAATTTCCTATAAACCCTCTTTTCCAAATTCCATATGATGCCATAATATTCGAACCCCGGATCGTCCTGGACTTTGGAATCCAGAAAAATGATCCCACTACAGAATATACCTTCAACACATACCTAGAAAAAGATTGGCACCAGTGGCTCCCAATATACACTGACGCCTCAAGTCATCTGTTGAAGGAACCGTAGGAAGTGCTGTATGGATTCCTAAGTTCCAGATCATATTAAATTTTAAATCCCCCAAAGAATCCTCTGTGTTCACAGGAGAATCCCTTGCAGTATTAGAAGCTCTATTATATGTTTCACTCCCACAAATTAAATAAATCAGTAATTTTAACCGAACTCTAAAAGCTGTTTAGTTGCACTTCTAGGAAATATGTTTATGGAAAAAAGGTATCTCACCTATAATACTTAAAATCAAGCACTGTTTATTCCAATGTCATCAGGACAATATAGAGGTCGCTTTAGTTTGGATACCAGGTCATAGTGGTATCCGTGGTAACGAGCAAGTCGACACTTGGGCCAGGGGAGGCCATCCAGCTTGGCACCACTCTGCAGCATAACTATGCCCTCGACATCTTGCCATCTGCAACAAAAACGTTAAAAGACGATTGGCAAAATAGATATAACGAGCTCTCTAAAATCAAGGGTCGCCATTACGCAGGCATCCAACCTCTGATCCCCCGGAGGCCCTTGGTTTTCCAAACAGAAAGCCTTGGACAAATTTAATTGTCTCCACCATATGTCGCCTGCGCCTTGGCCACGCCTGCACTCCGGTTTTCCCTTAACAAAATTCACATTAAAGACTCTTCGATCTGTGAGTGCGGTTTAGAAGAAGGTACGACAGAACATATTTTCTTTAACTGTCAAAATATCAAGTCTCGCTGTATGACATTCTACCCCCAAAAATCCCCCGCCCTTTTAACATTCCTTTTCTTCTGTCTTTATCCTTTCCCTCTGTTATAAAATATTTATGTATATATATTAATAAATATAATATAAGACTCTAAATGAATCTCCCTCTTCACATGTTATATATTTTGTTCATACGTTTACATTTTTACGTTGTCTGTCTGTTTTGTCCATGTGTATGTTTGTTTTGTTTTAGATGATGTCAAAACCGATTAAAATAGATTCCACTCGTCACACCGGTCAATCTATTAATTAACGTGTCTCTCTAATCACTCGACATTGGCAGAATTATAGATGTGTCGAGAGACACAGTAGCAGCCATTATATTAAAAAAAAAAAAAAAAGACGTTGACAATGTTGACACTAGTATTATTTACCTTTGACAGTAGTACCTTTTTTTTATTAAAACAATGATAAGCAAAGGAATTATCGCCTGAATTCAGCCGTCCGATGACGTCATTTGGCGCTTACGTCCTATTTAGAATAAAAAGAATTTCAATAATTATTTTATGCCTGAAAATGGACAAATTTTGAAAAAAGAAAAAATATGGGTCTGTTCATTTTATGTCTACTTTCATATAAAAAAACAATATGGACATGTTAAAAATATGAAATGTTGTCCATTCCTGGTTGCGTAAAAGCTGGAAAAGAGACATAGATAAACTCAACAGCTGCATAAATTTGGATGGAACTTATAAAGGCGGCGGGTAGCTTAACTAGCGACACCAATCGATTCAAATTGTTGGCCGACCCGATCTATTTTAAACAATTCGGATCGGGAGTCTCCTAAGCAAACTTCTATACTATTTATTTAATAATTGTGCACCACTTTTTGACCTGTCTTTGCACTCGAAATTCGGATTAACGCCATAAGTGGCCGTTTTTGGCGGTAATTTTTATTTCGAGTACAAAAGCAGACCCAAAAGTTAAGTATTAAATAAATAGTGTAATGTTTTCCGAGACGCTGGCGTTTGAATTGTTAAAAAGATATCCGGTCTAAATGCTAACAATTTAACTGCTGACTGAAAAAAAAATTCTATAATATAAAAGAATTCTTTAACAAGTAGTATTGACATTTAATTTTTGACATCATATAATACAATTTTTTAGTTTTCATTCTTCATTCTATTTTGTTATTAATTTATAATGAGAAATAATAAACAAGGCCACAGAATTTTTATTTGGCCACGCGCGCAAGCTTCTAATTTACTAACTAAGCACCGGGAAATTGACATAGCCTTTAATTATCTGATTCATCTTCTTTACAACGCCAACTAAAAATGTTAAAGAAAAGCGTCAAGTCAATATCAACAATTAATTTTCCTTGTCCTTCTGATTTATACATTGCAAACTAATTTACTAACTCAGCCACGAAATTTGTAACTCATCACTATGTTACGTTTTACAGCTTCAATACAAGCTTCTCAAAAATTATGTATTCAAGCTTCAATACTCAACATCATATATTATAACTTAAC
The DNA here is from genome assembly GCA_019059595.1 of Marasmia exigua. Taxonomy (NCBI): domain Eukaryota; kingdom Metazoa; phylum Arthropoda; class Insecta; order Lepidoptera; family Crambidae; genus Marasmia; species Marasmia exigua. The sequence continues at coordinate 11,876 of JADPWL010002277.1, read as the reverse complement.
ATGTAAAATAATACTTCATATTCTTTTATCGTGAAAATAGCCACTGTACGATTTGGCGCGAGTGCGCGACATGATAGCAACCGGCCATTTGCACCAATCAGAGAGCGCTATTCGATACTTGTGCCGAATGCCCTTATTTTCTTTTTCTTTTATCACGTAATTATACGTCCTTAATGTTTATTAATTACTTTTCTATAAATGATTGTACTTGTTACACATATTAATACACAAATTGATTTGCATAAAATAAATGGTTTTACTATGACTGTCCTTAATAGTTCTTCTTCTTCTTCATATTTGCGTATAGTTCCCGGTTTGAGTCCAAAGCTGGGCTTTGGAGCCCAGGTTACGCTTTGATCATGATTCAGGATTTGGGGAGCCTGGTAATTACAATGAAGCGACTGCCGTCTGACCATCGCAACCCTTTGACAGAGGAACAAGACCAACTGAATCTTGGTTACACGCTTCTGAAACTATCCCAAACGAGCAGGTTTCCTCACGATGTTTTTCCTTCACCTCTAGGTAAATATAGAAATATGCACATAGATTTGAAAAATCTAGAGAAATCGACCCTCCGCATGGAGGACGTGCTCTAAACCACTAAGCTACCATCGCTCTGGCTGACTGTCCTTAATAGTTCATGTGTAATACATAATAATAATATGTAGTGGCTTTAATTATACTATTTGATGACAATTTTAGGTATATTTAACAATCGATTAATGTAGGATGAGTTACATTTTATTCATACTAAATTATACAATTAGAGGCTAATATTCTTACTATTTTGGTGTCATATATTAATACTTTAGAAGCTTCCTATTTGAATGCATACCAAAAATTTAGATGCTTAAAAATAACCACTATGCTGAGTTATATTTACAGTGGCTTACATATAAGATAACTAGTGTCTGAGATACTATTATTAAGACGCGCCTTGGTTGTGGCCGACTTAGTAATTTAGAAGGTAACATATATTTTTCTGAGGCGAATAATGCTATTAAAAAGAAGCTTGTTTAATTAGTACCCATTTATAATATTTGTATACTATGTAACTAGCAAGACATGATATCTAATAATGTAATTTCCACCATGTATATAAACCGTGTTTTATGCAAATAAATATCTTGAACAATTTAAATCAATTGGCGTCGCTAGGGTGCTCTACCCGTCACATTAAATATTAAAATTAGGGCATAGATTAACAGCTATTAAAATTACTTTGTTTCGAAATAGCAAGACTTTGATAAAATAAGTTTTTCGAAAATATTCACTATGTATCCCCGAAAGTGTAATTAATAGGTATAAAAAGGTCAATAAACTTGAACCACGTTATTTCTAACTGCGATCTGTTATTACTGTACCAAAGCTGATGCTACTCCGTTCCAAAACACAGTTAACAGGAGCTGGAATGAGTTTTGTATCCGAACAATTCGTAAATCGTGTTTTGCAATTAGGGTGGTAGTGATAGTGTTTATACGAAAAGCTTTTTGTATTTTCTTTATGTGATAGGTGGCAGTCGAGCAGACGTATCACCTGATGGTAAGCGATGATGATGTGAGGGTGATGGATTTTTTTTTGCGACTCTCATTTCGTTTTATAATTAAGTTGTTTAGTGATTAATGATTTACATAATCCATCTTTGGGCAGGCGCCCCTTAATATCAGCTTGACCCATTTGACGCCTTGCAGAGCTGTCCGGATAGTCGGGGATCCCGATCTCACGGACAAATTGGAGTCGTTGGAGTCGCGAAGAGATTTTGGCTCTCTTTGCCTCTTCTATAGGCTCTTCCATGGAGAGTGCTGTTTGGAGTTGTTTAATATCATACCAGGGTCACCATTCTACAATCGCACGACTAGACGCCGCGGCAAACTTCACCAATACTACCTGGAACCAATCCCTTCCAGAACTCTTCGTTTCCAGCGCTCCTTTTTCCCGCACTTTTCTCGTGCAAACTCTGGAATGACCTTCCAGCCGCGGTGTTCCCTGATCGCTATGACATGTCCTTTTTAAAACGAGGTTTGAAAAGAGTTCTTCTCTCACTGTAGGCAGCGGCATGACTGTGCTCCGGCTGTCGCGTAACGGGGGGTTACGGAGCTAAAAGGTAGGGGGAAGAAGAAAAGATAAGAATAGAGGGAAGAGGGCTATAATTATAAGAGGTATGTACAATGATGGCTCGTCCAAAAAAACTTAAATCTAACTTAAAACTAACTTAAAACTAGCTATTTACACCGGTACACTACACTAAATATATATACAAGGTAAAAGTTCAAAATGGGCAACCGTGGTAGGGCGGTAACACAGGGTGAGCACAGGCAGCGCGCCGGTAGGATCCAGTGTCGCAAGAGGCGGGCGGTAGGGCTCCGCCGAGCGCAGGAGGCGGCAAATGGGGCGCGCGACGCAGATACGCGCACGCCGCAAGCCGGCCGCGGGTAGGCGCGACGCGGATACGCGCACGAAGGAAGGTAGACGCGCGTAGGTGCAGGGAGGCAACACCCTTCGTGCCCCGGCACCGTTACTCTACGGGTAAACGTATACTGGCACTGTTATAGCTTGAGGTTCTGAGCTTCTTCAGAGCTGGTGGTAGACTGGTGGTCCTGCCCATGTGCGTCCTTTTATATTGCCCATGCGCATTCTATTCTACAACATTTAAATTTTAAAATTCATACAATATAGAATATTCTCGAAACATAGCTAAACTCCATAGTTAAATTTGAATAGACAATTCGATAGAAAAATAAAAACAGTTAGACAACGTCAGCTGTCGGACAATGTCAGATAGACAATCTAAATATTTACAACAATAACTTTAAATTTATTTACAGATAAAAATGTACAAGGAACATTAAAATAACACATATAAGAGTAATGCTAATACAAGACATAATCATAAAATGATATACAAGCTCTATAGCAAACGGAAAACGAAGCTCTATAGTTAACACCAAAGGTAACTTTCTTTATGAGTAGTTATGTAGTATAACGAAGCCCCTGCAGGCTGCGTTACATTTCTCCCGTGATTTATATAAGTTTCAATTTTCTTAAATAATTTCAGATTACCCGATTCGTATCGGTCCAACATCGAAGATAAATATAAGATTGTAGAAGAAGCTTGTGACAAATCGTCACTCAGAGGAACGGGAGAATCAATAATGTCCTCCGTAGGAAAATTACGAAGCAATAAAACAATTTGTTTTCTAAGCGATACAAGATTATCCGCAGGAGTTTCGTTCCTAATTATAAGTTCGTATTCAAGTTCCGCCTTGTTAGGTAAATTAAAGTTTATAAGACGAGCCATTTCTAAGATATTTGTAATTTTAAAGCAATAAAATATTTACAATAGTTTTTATTTAATTTACTTTATTTTAGTGAGAAAAATAGAGGAAGAATAGGGAAAGAAATATCTAAGAAGTAAGAGACGTCTAATAGGGAGCCAAAAGGTATGTTATATACAGAAACTTGTGCAAGTTTATTTTAGAATTTTGAGAACAGGGAGGGATTCTATAGAGTTGGGCGCCAAACTTTTATCGTGTGCCTTTTCTCTTAATAAACCATCCCACTTTAACAACTCTGTGGAGAAACAAATCCTACCTTACGAAAATCTTACTTCTGAAGAAAAGGTTATCGCTGATGATATTATTTCGCGTTTTAAGCAAATTTCCTTTGAAGCTAAGGGTGAACTTGGTCGTACTGATCTGGTTAGCCATCGTATCGATACTGGGGATACGCTGCCTATTAAACAACGTTGTTATAGACTCTCTCCCGAGAAACAAAAAGCTCTAATTGCTGAGGTGGATAAAATGATTGAGTGGAAGGTCATTGAGAAATGTGAAAGCCCTTGGTTGTCTCCGGTTCTTATTACGCCTAAAAAGAATGGCGAATGGCGATTTTGTGTCGATAGTAGAAAACTCAACTCAGTTACTCGTAGGGATGCCTATAGTCTTCCTTTTATCAATGAAATTCTTGACCATCTCAAAAACGCTAAATTTTTATCGAGTATCGATATCGCTAAAGCTTTCTGGGAGATTCCTTTACATGTAGACGATCGGGATAAGACCGCCTTTTATGTCCCCGGTAGAGGAATGTACAGATTCACTGTTATGCCCTTTGGTTTAACTAATGCACCTGCTACACAGCAGAGGTTAATGGATATCTTATTCACTCCTGAATTTGACAACAAAGTGTTCTGTTATCTTGATGACATTATTATCATAGGCTCCTCGTTCCAAGAACACATAGGACTTCTAATTAAAGTGCTTGAAAAATTAACTTACGCTAAACTTACCATTAACTTTGAAAAAAGTCATTTTTTTAAGAAAGAATTAAAGTACCTTGGATATGTTGTTGACGATAATGGTTTACGAGCTGATCCTAGCAAAATTCAAGCTATTATGGACTTTCCTGTACCTACTTCACGCAAAGAAGTGCGTAAATTTCTGGGTACGTGTAGTTGGTTTCGTAGGTTCATTCCTAATTTCAGTACTATAGCTGCACCTCTTAATAAATTAACATCATCTGCTAAAACTTCTCCGAAATTTTCTTGGAGTTCTGAGGCTAACTCTTCCTTTCTGAAACTAAAAGAATATCTTGTAACTACCCCAATTCTTGCTTGCCCTGATTTTGATCAACCGTTTTCTGTGCATTGTGATGCATCTAACACTGGCATTGGAGCCATGCTTACTCAAACGGTTAACGACAAAGAAGTTGTTATAGCCTACATGAGCAAATCACTTAACAAAAATGAAAGAAACTACTCTACTACTGAAAGAGAAACTCTAGCTGTTATCATTGCCTTAGAACATTGGCGGTGCTATCTTGACAATGGCAAACCGTTTACTGTATACACTGATCATGCCGCATTAAAGTGGTTTCTGAATTTAACAAATCCTTCTGGTAGACTCGCTCGTTGGTCACTTCGCCTTTCTTGCTTTAATTTCACGCTGAAACATAAAAGAGGAAAGGATAATATTGTCCCTGATCTACTTTCTCGTTCTAAAAGCGGGGACAGTCATATTATCGCTTCTTTATCTTCGAATGAAGCCACGTCTTTAGACTTAGAGCGCTATAATAAAATCTTTCGTAATTGTTTAACTGATCCTCAAAGTCATCCTAACTATACGATTAAGGATAATAAACTATTTCGTTGCACTAATACTCCTTATTCTTTAACAGACGATTTCATCTGGAAAGAAGTCCCTATCCCTTCTGAAAGAGAATCTTTAATAAGAAATGCTCATGGTTCCGCTACAGATCCGCATTTGGGCGTATTTAAAACATACAAAAAAATATCATTGTTATATTACTGGTCTGGCATGTTTAAAGATATAGCTAAATTTATTTCCAATTGCGAAACTTGTTTGGCTTATAAACACTCTAACCACTCGCCTTACGGTCCTATGGGAAAACCCAAAATTTGTTCTAGACCTTTTCAATGCATTTCTTTGGACTTAATAGGTCCATTGCCAATGACTAGGCGACGTAACCAGTACATTCTCGTTGTAAATTGTCTATTCACCAAATATACACTTATTTTTCCTTTGAAACGAGCTATAACTACTAGTATTATACATTACTTAGAGAATTCCGTGTTCTTAGTTCATGGAGTACCTCAAACAATTATTATGGATAACGGTCCACAATTTCAATCGCATGAATTCCATAATTTCCTTGGACGTTATAGAATTCCGCATATATCTTACACTCCTCACTATTGTCCTCAGGTCAATACTACAGAACGCTACAATAAAACAATTATTACCGCACTAGCTTCACTGGTCGGTGAAGACCATAGGTCTTGGGACCTTCACCTATCTAAGATTCAGTTTGCAATGAATAACTCTGTAAATGAAGTAACTGGATTTACTCCTGCATTTTTAGTATTTGGTCGTGAACTCATTACTTGTGGTTCTATTTATTCTCAGGGTTACGACTTAGAAGAAATTACCTTTTTACCTCGTGATTTATATGCTAGAAATATTGGCCTTCTATCGTCAATTTTTGATAGAGTTCAGGTTGCACTGCACATATCTCATGTAAAGAATTCTAACCGTTACAATTTAAGGCACTCTTTTAAAGAATTCAATGTTGGAGATATAGTGTGGCGTAAAGACTACTCTTTAAGCAATGCTGGTGCATATTTTAGCGCAAAATTAGCACCTAAATATGTTAAATGCAAAGTCGTTGAGAAATTGTCACCTCTTGTATACATTCTTGAGGACTGCAACGGTTGCCGCGGTAAATGGCATGTAAAAGACTTTAAGAAATGACTACCTTACTGTTTGACTTTACTAGTATTATATGTATTTATTTGCACACACATTGGACTGATTTTTGGCTACTTCAGTCTGATATTTTTTATATATACTTAGCGACTAATCTCGTCTCTCTTTACTTATAGGATTCTCTCTTATAGTACCTACTTACTTGCTTAACGTTTTCTTTTAAAAGGCGCTTCTCGACCTTTTAATTCTAAACTTTAGGGCTCTCTTTTGCCTTATCTACTTACTACTTAGCGCTTCTTTGACTACAGAGGCGTTTCTTTTAAAGGTAAATTCAACCTTTAAAATTTGTGTCCTTTGATAGGGAATACCTGAGAGAGACTAGATTGTCGGCTATGGTCATCGACACTAATGGGTTTTAAGAAACGGAGCGGCTGACAACTCCCTAAATAAGCCTAAAGTCATTCTTATAGGGTACTTCCTATGGAGTTTGCGTCATTGATAGTGAACCCTACTCCTCTTTGTGATTGGTTCGTATGTTAGAGTGATTGTTAGAGTGACTGGATTTGAATTGTTTTTGGATTGTGGAATGGTATGTTTAAGTGAAGGTTGACTGGTTAGACTGATAGTAAGGATAGTATTCTCTTAACCTTATAATCAAAATTTTCTCTGAGTCGAAAATTTTTCTGGGGTCGTGCGATATCGATACTCGATAAAAATTTAGCGTTTTTGAGATGGCAAACCGTTTACTGTATACACTGATCATGCCGCATTAAAGTGGTTTTTGAATTTAACAAATCCTTCTGGTAGACTCGCTCGTTGGTCACTTCGCCTTTCTTGCTTTAATTTCACGCTGAAACATAAAAGAGGAAAGGATAATATTGTCCCTGATCTACTTTCTCGTTCTAAAAGCGAGGACAGTCATATTATCGCTCCTTTATCTTCGAATGAAGCCACGTCTTTAGACTTAGAGCGCTATAATAAAATCTTTCGTAATTGTTTAACTGATCCTCAAAGTCATCCTAACTATACGATTAAGGATAATAAACTATTTCGTTGCACTAATACTCCTTATTCTTTAACAGACGATTTCATCTGGAAAGAAGTCCCTATCCCTTCTGAAAGAGAATCTTTGATAAGAAATGCTCATGGTTCCGCTACAGATCCGCATTTGGGCGTATTTAAAACATACAAAAAAATATCATTGTTATATTACTGGTCTGGCATGTTTAAAGATATAGCTAAATTTATTTCCAATTGCGAAACTTGTTTGGCTTATAAACACTCTAACCACTCGCCTTACGGTCCTATGGGAAAACCCAAAATTTGTTCTAGACCTTTTCAATGCATTTCTTTGGACTTAATAGGTCCATTGCCAATGACTAGGCGACGTAACCAGTACATTCTCGTTGTAAATTGTCTATTCACCAAATATACACTTATTTTTCCTTTGAAACGAGCTATAACTACTAGTATTATACATTACTTAGAGAATTCCGTGTTCTTAGTTCATGGAGTACCTCAAACAATTATTATGGATAACGGTCCACAATTTCAATCGCATGAATTCCATAATTTCCTTGGACGTTATAGAATTCCGCATATATCTTACACTCCTCACTATTGTCCTCAGGTCAATACTACAGAACGCTACAATAAAACAATTATTACCGCACTAGCTTCACTGGTCGGTGAAGACCATAGGTCTTGGGACCTTCACCTATCTAAGATTCAGTTTGCAATGAATAACTCTGTGAATGAAGTAACTGGATTTACTCCTGCATTTTTAGTATTTGGTCGTGAACTCATTACTTGTGGTTCTATTTATTCTCAGGGTTACGACTTAGAAGAAATTACCTTTTTACCTCGTGATTTATATGCTAGAAATATTGGCCTTCTATCGTCAATTTTTGATAGAGTTCAGGTTGCACTGCGCATATCTCATGTAAAGAATTCTAACCGTTACAATTTAAGGCACTCTTTTAAAGAATTCAATGTTGGAGATATAGTGTGGCGTAAAGACTACTCTTTAAGCAATGCTGGTGCATATTTTAGCGCGAAATTAGCACCTAAATATGTTAAATGCAAAGTCGTTGAGAAATTGTCACCTCTTGTATACATTCTTGAGGACTGCAACGGTTGCCGCGGTAAATGGCATGTAAAAGACTTTAAGAAATGACTACCTTACTGTTTGACTTTACTAGTATTATATGTATTTATTTGCACACACATTGGACTGATTTTTGGCTACTTCAGTCTGATATTTTTTATATATACTTAGCGACTAATCTCGTCTCTCTTTACTTATAGGATTCTCTCTTATAGTACCTACTTACTTGCTTAACGTTTTCTTTTAAAAGGCGCTTCTTGACCTTTTAATTCTAAACTTTAGGGCTCTCTTTTGCCTTATCTACTTACTACTTAGCGCTTCTTTGACTACAGAGGCGTTTCTTTTAAAGGTAAATTCAACCTTTAAAATTTGTGTCCTTTGATAGGGAATACCTGAGAGAGACTAGATTGTCGGCTATGGTCATCGACACTAATGGGTTTTAAGAAACGGAGCGGCTGACAACTCCCTAAATAAGCCTAAAGTCATTCTTATAGGGTACTTCCTATGGAGTTTGCGTCATTGATAGTGAACCCTACTCCTCTTTGTGATTGGTTCGTATGTTAGAGTGATTGTTAGAGTGACTGGATTTGAATTGTTTTTTGGATTGTGGAATGGTATGTTTAAGTGAAGGTTGACTGGTTAGACTGATAGTAAGGATAGTATTCTCTTAACCTTATAATCAAAATTTTCTCTGAGTCGAAAATTTTTCTGGGGTCGTGGGAGAAATGTAACGCAGCCTGCAGGGGCTTCGTTATACTACATAACTACTCATAAAGAAAGTTACCTTTGGTGTTAACTATAGAGCTTCGTTTTCCGTTTGCTATAGAGCTTGTATATCATTTTATGATTATGTCTTGTATTAGCATTACTCTTATATGTGTTATTTTAATGTTCCTTGTACATTTTTATCTGTAAATAAATTTAAAGTTATTGTTGTAAATATTTAGATTGTCTATCTGACATTGTCCGACAGCTGACGTTGTCTAACTGTTTTTATTTTTCTATCGAATTGTCTATTCAAATTTAACTATGGAGTTTAGCTATGTTTCGAGAATATTCTATATTGTATGAATTTTAAAATTTAAATGTTGTAGAATAGAATGCGCTTGGGCAATATAAAAAGGACGCACATTGGCAGGACCACCAGTCTACCACCAGCTCTGAAGAAGCTCAGAACCTCAAGCTATAACAGTGCCAGTATACGTTTACCCGTAGAGTAACGGTGCCGGGGCACGAAGGGTGTTGCCTCCCTGCACCTACGCGCGTCTACCTTCATTCGTGCGCGTATCCGCGTCGCGCCTACCCGCGGCCGGCTTGCGGCGTGCGCGTATCTGCGTCGCGCGCCCCATTTGCTGCCTCCTGCGCTCGGCGGAGCCCTACCGCCCGCCTCTTGCGACGCTGGATCCTACCGGCGCGCTGCCTGCGCTCACCCTGTGTTACCGCCCTACCACGGTTGCCCATTTTGAACTTTTACCTTGTATATATATTTAGTGTAGTGTACCGGTGTAAATAGCTAGTTTTAAGTTAGTTTTAAGTTAGATTTAAGATTTTTTGGACGAGCCATCATTGTACATACCTCTTATAATTATAGCCCTCTTCCCTCTATTCTTATCTTTTCTTCTTCCCCCTACCTTTTAGCTCCGTAACCCTCCGTTACGTGACAGTTTTGGTAGCAAAACTGTCACGTAACGGAGGGTTACGGAGCAACAATCACTCTAACAATCATGTTAGAGTGATTGTTAGAGTGACTGGATTTGAATTGTTTTTGGATTGTGGAATGGTATGTTTAAGTGAAGGTTGACTGGTTAGACTGATAGTAAGGATAGTATTCTCTTAACCTTATAATCAAAATTTTCTCTGAGTCGAAAATTCTTCTGGGGTCGTGGGAGAAATATAACGCGGCCTGCAGGGGCTTCGTTATACTACATAACTACTCATAAAGAAAGTTACCTTTGGTGTTAACTATAGAGCTTCGTTTTCCGTTTGCTATAGAGCTTGTATATCATTTTATGATTATGTCTTGTATTAGCATTACTCTTATATGTGTTATTTTAATGTTCCTTGTACATTTTTATCTGTAAATAAATTTAAAGTTATTGTTGTAAATATTTAGATTGTCTATCTGACATTGCCCGACAGCTGACGTTGTCTAACTGTTTTTATTTTTCTATCGAATTGTCTATTCAAATTTAACTATGGAGTTTAGCTATGTTTCGAGAATATTCTATATTGTATGAATTTTAAAATTTAAATGTTGTAGAATAGAATGCGCATGGGCAATATAAAAGGACGCACATGGGCAGGACCAGCAGTCTACCACCAGCTCTGAAGAAGCTCAGAACCTCAAGCTATAACAGTGCCAGTATACGTTTACCCGTAGAGTAACGGTGCCGGGGCACGAAGGGTGTTGCCTCCCTGCACCTACGCGCGTCTACCTTCATTCGTGCGCGTATCCGCGTCGCGCCTACCCGCGGCCGGCTTGCGGCGTGCGCGTATCTGCGTCGCGCGCCCCATTTGCTGCCTCCTGCGCTCGGCGGAGCCCTACCGCCCGCCTCTTGCGACGCTGGATCCTACCGGCGCGCTGCCTGCGCTCACCCTGTGTTACCGCCCTACCACGGTTGCCCATTTTGAACTTTTACCTTGTATATATATTTAGTGTAGTGTACCGGCGTAAATAGCTAGTTTTAAGTCAGTTTTAAGTTAGATTTAAGATTTTTTGGACGAGCCATCATTGTGCATACCTCTTATAATTATAGCCCTCTTCCCTCTATTCTTATCTTTTCTTCTTCCCCCTACCTTTTAGCTCCGTAACCCTCCGTTACGTGACAGTTTGGGCGGGCTACGGAGCTAAAAGGTAGGGGGAAGAAGAAAAGATAAGAATAGAGGGAAGAGGGCTATAATTATAAGAGGTATGTACAATGATGGCTCGTCCAAAAAAACTTAAATCTAACTTAAAACTAACTTAAAACTAGCTATTTACACCGGTACACTACACTAAATATATATACAAGGTAAAAGTTCAAAATGGGCAACCGTGGTAGGGCGGTAACACAGGGTGAGCACAGGCCAGCGCGCCGGTAGGATCCAGTGTCGCAAGAGGCGGGCGGTAGGGCTCCGCCGAGCGCAGGAGGCGGCAAATGGGGCGCGCGACGCAGATACGCGCACGCCGCAAGCCGGCCGCGGGTAGGCGCGACGCGGATACGCGCACGAAGGAAGGTAGACGCGCGTAGGTGCAGGGAGGCAACACCCTTCGTGCCCCGGCACCGTTACTCTACGGGTAAACGTATACTGGCACTGTTATAGCTTGAGGTTCTGAGCTTCTTCAGAGCTGGTGGTAGACTGGTGGTCCTGCCCATGTGCGTCCTTTTATATTGCCCATGCGCATTCTATTCTACAACATTTAAATTTTAAAATTCATACAATATAGAATATTCTCGAAACATAGCTAAACTCCATAGTTAAATTTGAATAGACAATTCGATAGAAAAATAAAAACAGTTAGACAACGTCAGCTGTCGGACAATGTCAGATAGACAATCTAAATATTA
>JADPWL010002276.1:0-16461 GCA_019059595.1 Marasmia exigua | reverse complement strand
ACCCACGGTTCTTGGATCAAGGCGATGTCCAGGTCCTCAGAGAGGAATCTTGGCAAAGGGCAGCTGTGGCTGCCTTTGAGTGCTGGAGGTTACTTGTATGCCCTTAATCATCATTGTGTTGTTTGGGGGGACTGGGAGGGAAGGGTTAGGGAATTAGCTAGACGGAGGGATAGGATAGGATATCATATAGGTGCTTAGGTTCGTGGTCTGTTTCCTTTACGAAGGCCGGGGGGTTATGTGATTTTGTTAAGGATGCCACCCGAGCGCGGTTTGCATTTCAATAAAGCTGGGGGCCGGTCACCCATCGTTTCTGAGGTGTCAATACACTACAAGATAGGCAACCTTGGAGCATTTCGACCCTCCCTGGTCAATTTTACCCAGGGACGTCTATGATGCGCACGTGACGGATCCCAGCCAACCTCCTTAAAGGTAGGCTTCGAGGTGGAAGGCTCGCAAGTCGTCGGTGCCTTGGTGGGATTTACCTTGACACTCGAGGTAAGACGAGGGTATTGAGAGGGCGCTTTGACGCCCGCTCCCTCGTTCCCCCTCCTCTTGGGGTCCTCTGCTGGGCCTTTTCACTTTTTTTTTTTCATGCGCAGTTCTAGCGCCTGCTCGAAGGTCATACCCTTCGCTACAAGCCGATATATTAGTTTTCTATCAGCTCCAGAGAGCTTAACCCTGGGTTTACTCTCTGGCCCCTTGGTCGACGTGTCCCTTTGGTGCTTTGCGCCCAGAGGGGTCGACTCTGCATTGGAAGTACCTGGTCCCTCAGTCCCAGGTGCTCCGGCAGTGTTCGTATGCTCCTCAGTATCGCTGCCAAGGAGCATAGCCTCGGAGGTACCTAGTACCTCTTCGGTAGAATTTAAATGGTCGTCTATTATGTCTACAATATCCATATAGTTCCCACAAGAAGCTAGGGAAGTAAAGGTCCACCCCTGCAAGAGCCCCGCTTGCAGGGGTAAGGCTAAATAGACCTCGATTTCGCCTGGTTTCGAGGCCCCTCGTTCGCGACCGAGCATCCCCTCGGCCATGCATCCATCGGCACGGATCGGATGACACCTTGGATTGGGGTTTTTGGAGACGAGGTTTCCTCCTCCAGGAAAAGAGGGGAGGGATGCGGTGATTAGGGTGGGGATGATTGGGAGGGATGGGGAGGGGGAGCATGGGATTGAGGTTAACAGGAATGCTCCTAGCCTGTGGATTGGGGTTTTGGAGCAGCCATCTATTGGCCGGGGTCAACGTGACACCCTCTCCCGTCCTCATGAAAAGAGGTGGGAGTGGGGGAGGGCGAGCTATCCGCAACCTGCTCACCCGCTCGGTCGCATCAGATGACAACTGCGCAGGTCGCATACACTATCAATGGTCACTGGTCCCATAAACAGTGCATGCACCAACCGAGTGAATAAATTGAGTTGCGTATCTGCTTACTTCTGATATTGTCAGTTTTGAGTGCACGGCCTCTTAAGTGGGTCCCGTTGAAAATCAGCGCCCTAGCCAGCCAGATCAGGAAGACCAGGGCAATATGCTGAGCGGGCACCTATTTTTTTTTTGATATAGGTAGTAGACGAGTCGACGGTAAGCAACTGATGGTAAGCAATTACCGCCACCCATGGACACCTGCAACACCAGTGGTGTCACAAGTGCGCTGCTTACCTTTTAACCCCCCTTCCCCTGGATTGAGCCTCCGGTACCCATCCGGTATTTGGCAGTAATTAGTTATAAGATCAAAAGCTCCCCCATCAGCTCCATTCTCGGGTTTATCCTGGAACTGGAGCTACATGAGGTGCTGTAATAGGTTACGGGGCTGCCACAATAGATCATCTACTGGTCGCAGTGGCTATGAGACGCAGGGCTCACCCCATTTCTAACAAATAATAAAAAATAGTTATAAGTTTCATATCTTGTACTTTATTGTCTTTAACCGATTTTTTTCTTTTGCATATTAGGCTTGTATCTTTATTTTGCTAAATAAATTATTACTTACTTACTAACACGTAAAATTACGTTACTGTTCTTTAGACTTAAGTGTGCACATATTTTTCAAAAATTCAAAATTTCAAAATTCAAAAAGTGCTTTATTTGCATAGGCTTATATACAGCTCTTACAAATCGTCATACATGAAAAATATAAATTATAGCTATGTATATTATACATGTTATTAAACATATATGTCGATACAAAAAATATACTAAGAAATGAATAAATATAATGTGATTCTACCACCGGAATCGGAAAGTTGATTCTGACGAGAAGATCCGGCAAGAAACTCGCCAGTTACTCTTTTTAATCACCAAATTTTTTTTTTTTTAAGTACAGTGTCATGGGTGTAGGCGAACAGTTTATCATTTCCACAAATTCTTGTCATTTAAGTAATCATTAACTGTATAATAGGCTTTTGCCATTAAATAATTTTTAACATGTGTTTTAAATTTGGGCATTGGTAAATCAACAAGATTTTGTGGTAACTTATTAAATATTTTAATACTCATTCCTACGAATGAATTACCAATCTTATGAAGTCTGAGATGTGAAACAGCAAGCTTGTGTTTATTTCTAGTATTTAGGTTATGGTTGTCGGATTTTCGAGGGAAGTTTTCTAAATTTTTATAAACATACATAATACAGTCAAAGATTTTGAAATGCAATCCAGATACAAAACCTACTGTTTATTTCAAAACTACTATAAGTACTTTGTAATGGTTGAAATTTTTCTTGTGTGAATAAATAAACAAAACTCGTCGACCGTACATCTCACACACACAGACTGAACTCTTCGTGCTCATGAATCAACAGTATTTTTAACTATAATGTATCAATACGGGGATTAACACGATATTTATTATGTGGAACAACATTGTGTACCTACTCACATATTTGGCTCGACATGTTATGTTATGTTATGTTAGGTGGTTATGTTGTTCCACATAATAAATATCGTGTTAATCCCTGTATTGATACATTATAGTTATAATGAACGCGAAAATCTAAAAAACAATATTTTTATCGTTGTTTTATCGACAAGCGCAATCTGTCGCGCGTGCCATCTCTAGCGTTGCGCAAGAGACCTCATTCGGGCCGGTTTGACACACGTGCGTGCGCGACCTCTGGCGCTGGTGTTAGAAGAGGAGTGAAGAGTAGTCCATCTTATCTCAAGTTAATCAACTGGTTAAGAAAATAAAAAAAATAACTTTTTATTTTGCACTGACACTTAGTATACATATAAATATGATGTTTTAATAATATCCTCCAACCGATTACGGCTACGGCGGCCAATCTCAAATATCAGCCACGTACGCAGGATATATTACAGTGCTCAAGTGTATGCGCGCAAACACAAGTGCACTCTCTATTCCCTTACCCTCATATTCCGATGGGACACTACTGTGACACGACCGGAGAGGGATCGGGCGCAGGACCAACAGCTTAACGTGCTTTCCGAGGCACGGGGGTACAAGACCGCCAACTTCCAGACTGCCTACCGGGCGTCGGCCCATAGGTTGGCTCTGGTATGCTTTCTTCACGAGACGATGCTCGTCCAGTCTGTCGAGGTGACCAAGCCAACGAAGACGATGCGCCTTGGTCTCGCCGATGATGTTAGGCGTGTTTACAATCTTCTCAATTTCGACATTTGTGCGTATCCTCCAGCCATCGTCTTGTAATTTTACTGAGCCCAGAATTTTGCGGAGTACCTTTCTTTCCGCGACAAGTAGTGTTTGTAAAACTACTTTGGTTATTGGACTACGACTCTCATACACTATGTCGCCACGTGGCAATGATAACGTCCCTTCGATTAGGCCGAGCTTCGTCAACTGCGGACCATGGAGTAACTTATATATACAGAGATAGAGACATTAGTCTTAGATTAGCCATTGCTAGCGCCATCTAGAGGAAAACGACAAATACTCAACGGCTAAGATCGAGAATCACACATTCTTTAAATAGATTCTTGTGTTTTTGTTCCATATATAAATTGTAATATTTTTATTTATTTAATTCATTTTATTTCATCGATAAAAGTTACTAACAAACAACAGATATTAAGTAATCTTACTAACACAAAAATGGATCTATGGTCTGAAATAACGAATATTTAATTTAATTTAATTTATTCCCTGTAATGTCGGTATATCGACATATTAGTTTTATTAAATATTATAAGGACATGAATCTGCACTTGTCAGTCTGCGAATAAATGGTGATTAACAAGGACGCGTCGTTTAATTCCAGTCTTCTGTTAGACCTAGCTTATCCTAGATACCTAGATAGATATTCCTTATTCTCTTACTCTCATATTTCGATAGAACACTAGTGTGAAACAAACATACATACAGGTCTATAAATTGATTCTTGTGTTTTTGTTCCATATATAAAATAAAAAATTTTAATTTATTTAATTCATTTTATTTCATCTGTAAATGTTACTAACAAACGTCAGGGAGACGTGAAATATCATAATTAATTTTTAATTATTTTTTTTAACTATAAATATTGTTAATTTTAATGTTAACTATTAATTTTAATTGTTACAGGGTGTATCTGTGTACATTTACATCTCTTTAACCACGTGTTGTACTAACCATTATGAACAACATTTGTTCTATCACTTTTGGAAATTCTCATGAAAAAATTTCAACTTTTCATACAAAGTCGGTCACTTGACTTGGTCATTTTGTATGGGGAGTCGAAAATATTTTCGATGAATTTCGAATAGTCGTTGCACAAATGTTGCACAGAATGGTTGGTGAACACGTGGTTAAAGGGATGTAAATGTTGAACCGATTTAGATAATTCTTTTTTAGATGGAAAGTATTAGTCGTATTATTAGTATAGTCCCGGATAAGGATATCAGGATCTAATGATCATCATCATCAGCCCATTTAAGTCCCCACTGCTGGGGCACGGGCCTCCCTCAATCACATGAGGGGTAATTGCCATACTCACCACGCTTGGCAGACGGGTTGGCGAGGGTTTTGGTATAAATGCAGAGTTTTCCTTCTCTGGGTGCTGATGATCATGCCAGCAGCTTTACCTTAGTCGCCTTTTACGACACCTCGGTAAGAGTGAGGGTGGCCTATTCTACTCTGCCGGGACCACACGGATCTAACAATGGGATCCTCGAAAAATTTAGGGGGAACCCTACAATTTTAAAGGCACACGTAATGTTTTTGTATCTTTTTTAAAAACTGCACCAGTGTTTACGACTGATTGTATTAATTTTGTGGCTCTGCTGATGATGGAAGGTCAACTCCTCAACGGTGAGGAGTTAAAGGATAACTCTTTCAATGACCGTATTCACAATTAGTTTGTTAGTTATTTGGCAAATGTGGTAGGGAGAAAAAATGAGACACTACTAAAACCTAAAAAAAAATTTTCTGCGAAAAAAAAACTTTATTCATAAAAAAACCACGAACTAAAAAGTGTAAAATAATATTTCTAACACTTTATACACTTCAAATAACATTTTATAACAGTACACTCGAGAAAAGGTTTTACCGAAGTTGGCGCCCAATCCCTGTTGAATAATTGAATGTTGTATTAAATTACAAGATAGTATTGGGCGCCGACTTCGGTAAAACCTTTTCTCGAGTGTACTGTTATAAAATCTTATTTGAAGTGTATAAAGTGACAAAAATATTATTTTAATATGGTATAGGTGGCAGACGAGCAGACGAATCACCTGATGGAAGCGATTGCCGCCGCCCATGGACCCCCTTAAAACCCCCTTTAGGCTCACGCAGCGAAACACAGCACGGTGCTGCTTCACGCGGTTCTGTGAGGCCGTGGTATCACTCCGGTCGAGCCGGCCCATTCATGTCGATGCCATAGATTTAGTATCGGAATAAGATTGGTCGAATCGGCCCTATACGGATCATCATCATCATCATCATCAGCAACCCACACTCGTCCACTGCTGGACATAAGGTCTCCCCTAATGCACGCCACTGCTCCCGATTTTCGGCCTCTCTCATCCAGCCCACACCAGCCAGCCTTCGAATGTCATCATCCCATCTTGTCGCAGAGTGTCCTACACTACGCTTACCGAGTCGCGGTCTCCACTCAAGGACTTTACGGCTCCAACGGCTGTCAGTTCTGCGGCTGATATGACCAGCCCACTGCCACTTCAGTTTGCTAATTTGGTGGGCTATGTCGGTGACTCTGGTTCTCTGTCGGATTACATTATTTCTGATGCGGTCCTTCAGAGATACTCCGAGCATAGCCCTTTCCATAGCTCTTTGAGCGACTTTGAACCGGTGGACTAGTCCAGCCGTGAGTGTCCACGTCTCGGCACCGTAAGTCATGACCGGAAGGACTTTTCCTTTAAAAAGGCATTAACAATAAAACATAAAAAATTAAATAAAATGGGCCGCTTATGGCGTGAATCAATTTTTCGCGTACAAAAACGGAACCAACATTTGTACATGGTTATTTAATAAATAGTATAAGTGATTGCCGAGAGATTGTTACCCTCAAAATCGTTTAAAATAAAAAAAAAAAAATCGATTGGCGTCGCTAGTGTGCCCTACCCGTCACCTTAAAGGAGTTTATAGGTACATCTTACTGAGTCTAGAAAAAAAATGTCTTATTATTTAAAAAAAAGTCCACTCGACCAAAGCCGGGACGAGTAGATAATAAAATCATCATCATCATCATCATTTCAGCCAATAGACGTCCACTGCTGGACATAGGCCTCGGTCCTGTGCCGCCCGCATCCAATGGATTCTCGCGATCTTCACCAGATCGTCGGTCCACCTTGTAGGAGGCCTGCCACGGCTGAGACTTCCTGTACGCGGCCTCCACTCGAGGACCTCTCCGCCCCAACGGCCGTCTGTTGTCCTAGCTATGTGCCCTGCCCATTGCCACTTGAGGCATGCAATCCTTTGGGCTACGTCTGTGACCTTAGTTCTCCTGCGGATCTCATAATTTCTGATACGATCACGCAGGGAGACTCCGAGCATAGCCCTCTCCATTGCTCTCTGGGTGACTTTGAGCCTCCTTAATCGGCACATTGTAAGCGGCCACGTTTCGGTTCCGTATGTCATCACTAGCAACACACACGCATTAAAGACTTTCGTCTTGAGACACTGCGGTAGACCTGCCGAAAATATGCTGCGTAGCTTCCCGAACGCTGGCCAGCCGAGTTGGATTCGTCGATCGACCTCTTTCTGGAAGTTGGAAGTTGGATAATAAAATACGTATGTCCAAAGTACCCAACAACACTTGTACAACTTACAACAATCTAATTTATACCTTATTTCCACGACATAAAAGTAACATCTTATGAGGTCGACTGTATTACCTAAGTACTGTTACAATTTACCTATCTACAATCATAACTGTATTTTAGACTTTATTCCAACGTGTTAAGAGTTACATTACTTGCAAGATAAGGTGGGTTGTATTAAACGTGCTCTGTTTGTCAAGGTTATGAAACCATATATCGGAGACTATGTGTATTTAATATACAAGTATACATAGCTTGACCACGCTCCGAAGAGCTGCATCTTGAAACATAGGATATAATATTCTATACTCGACTTAGGGGCCTTCAAGAAAAAGGCGTACCTACTTATGTATCCGCGCAATATTAGGCCGTACCTATGTCATGACGGGTAGGACGCACTGATTGAAGACTTTCGTCTTTAGGCACTGTGGTATCGACGATACGAAGACACGACGTTGTTTTCCAAATGCTGCCCAACCTAACTGGATTCTCCTATTCACCTCATCCTCGAAGTTGTTTTTACCCAATTGCAAAGTCTGCCCGAGGTATACGTATTTTTGAACAGCTTACGGTACGGCTGGTCCACAAGTTAAAGGTCGCTCAGCGGGCTATGGAACGAGCAATGCTCGGCGTCTCTCTCCGAGATCGAATACGAAATGAGGTGATCCGGCAGAGAACCAAAGTCATCGACATTGCTCACCGAATTAGCAAGCTTAAGTGGCAGTGGGCTGGCCATCTTAGCCGCAGAACCGACAACCGATGGGGTAAACGAGTTCTAGAGTGGAGACCGCGTCTTGGAAAACATAATGTAGGGGCTAGGTGGGGCGACGATCTGGGCAGGATGGCTGGCAAGAGCTGGATGCGAGAAGCCATAGATAGATCACAGTGGCGAACAATTGGAGAGGCCTACGTCCAGCAGTGGACTGCGATAGGCTGATGATGATGATGATGATGAATATTTGGCCTTCAGCAAACTGATTCGTGTCGTCCTTTTTTTAGAAACTATAATTTACTTACTTTTAATAAATAATAAATGTTGGGTGCGTTTTTGTACGTGAAAGGTAAGTGTGAGGGTGGCCAATTCTACTCTGCCGGGGACCACACGGCCCAAATAATTTACTTACTTTAAATAAATAATAAACTATTTATTTCAAATAAGTTATGTCTAATACAACTTTGGATCAATAAATCTTATATAATAGTACACATATTTAACATTTTGCCTGAACTAGGCCTTTGCCGTGTATATATACATTTTTGATGTGTGTCAATTTGTTTATCAGCACAAAAACCAATTCAAACAACATTGTGAAGTAACCACTCACAATCTTCGTTCGATGTATAAAAATAAATGCAGAAAACCTAATGTAAAATTCATCATCTGCATAAAATTCATAATAAATTGCCACATCATTTTAAAGCGTACACACTTTCAAAATTCAAAATTTTACTTAAGACATGGTTTGTAGAGAAATCTTTCTACAGTATTTAAAAATGTATGCCGTATAAGTAATAATTGCAATGTAAATATAATAAATAAGATAAACTCATTATCTACTCCGTTACCGATTTATAAAAAAATTTTAAAGTTTTCTCAGTTTGTGTATACACCTGAAAAGACAGAATTAAGTGATGCCTGAAATATAATAGGGAATTCTCCTATTTTTTCAAATATTTTTTATATTGCTCATATATATCAGATAATCAAGCATTATTTTTATTTCTGCAAAATATGCCTGCTAAATGTTATAAAAAAAATATCAAAAAGACGTAAAATATACGCGCTAAAACACCGACCGCCATGATGGTGACGGCGCATGACGTCACTATAACTAAATCAAAGGGCATTGAACTAAAATTGAGAAATGTCAAAATTTCGATGAACGTTGTAGGTAAGTAAACAAAGATGTCAAAAGATGTTTTAGTATAATGACGTCACATCATGGCGGTCGGCGTTTGAAATCACGTGACATCAGATACTAAAACCTCAATTTTGATTTTGAAAAATAAAATTTATCTTAGGATTTCATGGAAAATAACGTTATATTTGCATTTCCCGTGATGAAAACTATACAAGTAATATAATTTCATAATTTATTGTTGATAGATGAAAATGGCCTATTGTAACATCCTATGTAACCCTTGTTCTTACAAAATAAATAGGTACATACTTACCTACTTACTCATTATATAATAAAAAAACTTTTTATTTGCTAGAAACACATCATCATCATCATCAGCCTACCGCAGTCCACTGCTGGACGTAGGCCTCTCCAATTGTTCGCCACTGTGATCTATCCATGGCTTCTCGCATCCAGCTCTTGCCAGCAAGCCTGCGCAGATCGTCCCTCCACCTAGCCAGAGGGCGCCCTACATTACGTTTGCCAAGACGCGGTCTCCACTCTAGAACTCGTTTACCCCATCGGTTGTCGGTTCTGCGGCTAATATGGCCACTGCCACTTAACTTACTAATTTTTAAAAAAGCCGGCAACACTTTAGCGATCTCTCTGATTTCGCGGATGTTGCGGATGAAAAATGCTTTCTTTACTAGGAGCACGTCCAGTTTCAATAGCCTACCTCGCGAGATAAATATCGATCTTTTTTGCACTTCCGCTAGCACTACGAGACGGATATTATTATTATTATTTATTTATTATGCCTCTATAACGGGGAATGCTCTGATGAGTTATTTCAACTTATCCCATCCTCCCCTTTCCACTTCCGAACAACACGTGCTGGACAGCGTTGCCATCCGCATACCATCCAGACAATGGCGGCGCGCACCAAGAGGTTTGGCTCCTCGTTCCTGCCCCGAGCCATCAAGGCATGGAATGCCCTCCCAGCTCATGTGTTTCCTCCTTCATACAATCCCGGGTCTTTTAGGCGGGGCGTGAAACGGCATCTCAGCAGGCCATTAGGGTGAGGATGGCAGACACAATGGGTACTTTGTTAGTTCTTCTGTGCCTGTCAGCCTCATTTTTGGATTTCACGGCTGCTTACCATCAGGCGGAGTGAGGTCATCCTGATTGGCCTTTCTATAAAAAAAAAATATATTATTTATTTATTTCAGACTGCTTAGTCTATTTGTGCTAGTAAAAATGTCTTATCCTATGTTAGTAATTTATAATTAACTTAGACCTACAAACATTGTGCTTATGCCACTTAATAGGGCAGACGTGTTGCCCGCTCGCAATGACTTTCAGGATGCCATTGGTGCTATCCCGGACTCTGTGCAATAAAGAGGCTACCTTTTTAGGGTTCCGTAGCCAAATGGCAAATAACGGAACCCTTATAGATTCGTCATGTCTGTCCGTCCGACCGACCAATAGGAACTATACTATTGAAACTTGGTAAATAGATGTATTTTGTTAACCGTATTACGATTTTTACACAAAAATTGCAAAAATAAAAAAATGGGGGGGGGGGGTCTCCCTACTTGAAACTGAAACTCAAAAAATTTTTCTTCATCAATCCTATACGTGTGGGGTATATAGATACCCCACACGTATAGGATAGGTCTTTAAAAATGATGGTGAGGTTTTTAACACATTTTTTTTCAACATTGGCAGACGCTCTCAAAGTGGTAAATTGTGTAAGACCACTGAACGCGTTAATATTTTTTGAGTGTGTGATTTACTAAAGAATAAATTATATACTTTAGATACAGTAAGTTTTCTTTCTTTTTTTTTTTTTTTTTTTAATTGAAGTGATATTTTTATTCATATAAACATACAAAAAACACAAGAAAATTAAGACAATAACTAAGAAATAAAATTAAACTAAAAGTAAATAAAAAGGAAAGTTAAAACAAAGTAGGTCCCCGTGGCAGTGACCCCAAAATGCTGGCAGCATTGCGCGAACAACTTATGCTTGTAATAACTTCCTATCTCGAGTGTGTAAGTCCTATAATACCAATTGTTCTCACATCGATATATTTTCTAGTTCTCCTTCCCAGTTTCGAAGGGACGTTGTAAACGCGATTTAGAATTTGGTAATATTAAACATCTTTCATTGCTATTTATGTACCCATATACTAATCGAACATTAGCTAGTATATTATTCGTAAAGTATTTTCTTTCTTAAATAAAATAATAAAAAAAAATAGCAGCGTCTCTGATGCGCAAAAGTAGTCACCCTAACATCTTCTTCTTCTTCTTATTTTATTTGTGGCAATCGACTTCTCGACTGAGAATTACTCCTGCCATTATCATGTTTTAGATTTTAGGCATTATTAAGCGGGACAACCGAAGATAATTCGCCAATGTCAAGTAACTTATTGAGAACAAGTAGGTAGTCAACAGTCGAAGTCAGTCAAAGTCACAGTCACTCAATAAAACGCCGGTGTTTTACGTTTTATCGACCTACGGATTCAGCGGATATCACTCTAAAAGCAATCGCGGGTTTGAAGCAAGGTCCAAGCAAGTTGTCACGAGACAACGCACTCGACACACAATAGCAGTGTTAAAAACGATACAATCCAACGATTCTTATTATTAGGATCACTTTGCGGCACTTCACTGCACAAATAAACACCAAACTTGCACACTAAAAACCACTAGGACACTAATTTAAAACCTTTGAATTGCATCAGCCCACGCGGTTCTTTTAGCCCTACCCGCCGAATCCCCACTCTAACATCCTACACTACAAAATATTGAAGTACAACATAAGAGTATTGTTCTTCTGTTTGGAACCCTCAACATAATATATATATTAATTTAATTGAGAGAATTCATAATAAATTTCTCAAACACATGAATTATAGAATACGTAATAATACAAATAGTTCATTTGACTCCTCTCGTTTGGATTACAGTCTTAATTAAGTCTCGTCGTATGGTTAGGGATTTCATGTTTTTATATAAAATCATTCATAATAAAGTTGACTCCATGCCTCTCTTAAGTGATATAAAATTCAGATGTCAGAGAATAACCGCCAGGAATAGACAACTATTCTATCTGCCTGAAGCGCGAACAAATTATGCTTGTAATAACTTCCTATCTCGAGTGTGTAAGTCCTATAATACCAATTGTTCTCACATCGATATATTTTCTAGTTCTCCTTCCCAGTTTCGAAGGGACGTTGTAAACGCGATTTAGAATTTGGTAATATTAAACATCTTTCATTGCTATTTATGTACCCATATACTAATCGAACATTAGCTAGTATATTATTCGTAAAGTATTTTGTCAGCCACATAAACTAGGTACATACTATTAATATTATTGTGAACACTTGTAACATGTTTTAAATATCTGTGGAAACTTTGTTGTTACATGTTCTATCAGTATTTGTGTTATTTATAAGTTTACAAAAGAATGTTTGTTTCCCTTAAAAATAACTAAAAAAAAAAAGTACAGTCAGCCGCACAATAATCTGCCCACTATTTATTTAAGACTTAAGGGTCAACAGTGGGTAGTTAACTGCGTGGCTAATCGTACAAAGGATGTTAGGTATCATCGTTGATTGCCTCGGACGCCTCGTGGACGCCTACGTATCCCGAGGTTTTAGATTATCTAGATTTTATGCAATCACACTTAACATCCCACATATCATATTTCATTAAGGTGACGGGTAGGGCACATTAGTGACGCTAATTGATTTAAATTTTTTAGGTACTAAACCAGATCTATTTTAAACAATTTCGCGGTTACAAACTCTCGACAAACACTTATAAAATCATAATCATCAGCCCATTTAAGTCCCCACTGCTGGGGCACGGGCCTCCCTCCATCACATGAGGGGTAATTGCCATACTCACCACGCTTGGCAGACGGGTTGGCGAGGGTTTTGATATAAATGCAGAGTTTTCCTTCTCTGGGTGCTGATGATCATGCCAGCAGCTTTACCTTAGTCGCCTTTTACGACACCTCGGTAAGAGTGGGGGTGGCCTATTCTACTCTGCCGGGGACCACACGGCAAACATTTATACTATTTTTTAAATAACCATGCACAAATGTTGGGTCCATTTTTGTACGCGAAGCACACTAGCGACGCCAATCGATTTTAATTTTTAGCTACAAAACCGGATCTATTTTAAACAATTTCGGGGCTACAACCTCTCGGCAAACACTTAAGGTGACGGGTAGGGCACACTAGCGACGCCAATCGATTTTAAGTTTTAGCTACAAAACCGCATCTGTTACTATTTATTTAATACTCATAGTTAACTATTTGGTCTGCTTTTGCACTCGAATTTTTGATTCACTCCAAAAGCGGCCACTTTTGGCGTTTATCAATTTTTCGCGTACAAAAACGGATCCAACATTTGTGCATGGTTATTTAATAAATAATATAAGTGTTTGCCGAGAGGTTGTAACCTCTATTTTTTTTAAAATAAATCCGGTATAGTAGCTAAAAATTAAAATGAAGTCATCGCTAGTGTGCCCTATATTGTTGTATCCAACGCCATCTTATTGACCATCATTCAAGATTTGGGTAGTCTGGTAATTACAATGAAGCGACTGCCGTCTGACCTTCGCAACCCTTAGACAGGGGAACCAGACCAACTGAATCATGGTTACACGTTTCAGAAACTATCCGAAACGTGCAGGTTTCTTCGCGGTGTTTTCCCTGACCGCCGAGTTATGGTAGAAATACGCACATAGATTTGAAGAATCCAGAGGTGCAAGCTCGGATTCGAACAAAGCCCCAAAGGTCAATGTAGGTATGGGATGTTGTATGACTTAATTTATGAGAAGATAAAATAAATAAATAAATAATATTTCACAACATCACATACATTGATCTGACTCCGAGATAGGTAGCTCAAGCACCTGTGTCGGAACCAACAGCGGAATTAAAATTATATACGTATAATACTTTTCTTTTGTAAATACATACTTATATACATAGAAAACACCCAGACCAATACAAACAACTTGTTCATGCACACAAATGTTTGTACTGGGCGGGGATCGAACCCGCAACCTTTGCACCAAAGGCAGCACTCACTGCTGACTGCTGACATCTTGTAGATAAATAAATAAATACATATTTCACAACATCACATACATTGATCTGACTCCGGGATAGGTAGCTCAAGCACCTGTGTTACGGATATCAGAATCAACAGTGGGATTACAAATATATACATATAATACTTTTATTTTGTAAATACATACTTATAATACATAAATAAGACCAAGACCAGTACAAACATGGTGTTCATGCACACAAATGTTTGTACTGGGCGGGGATCGAACGCGCAACCCTTGCACCAGAGGGTTTATTCCCGCTGTCCACCCTCTGCTTGTCCACCCCGGTTGTCCAAAAAATTCCCGCTGTCCACCCCCTCTTTTAACCAAGAAGGGGTGGACAGCGGGATATTTTTTAACAATTGTTTCACTGTCCATCCGGGGTGGACAAGCAGAGGGTGGACAGCGGGAATAAACCCACCAGAGGCAGCGTTCACTGCTGACTGCTGACATCTTGGTAGATAAATATCGTTGCACGCTAAATTCAGCCCTCCAATTGAGTGAATGGTCTAAATTGGTCCATCTATCGGTTGCATTGGGGTCGACTCATCTTCTACACTTCAGTTGTTTATTCACACATCGGGTCAACGTGTTACTACTGTCTTGCAAAAACTGTCTTGAGGTGACGAGTAGGGCACACTAGCTACGCCAATCAATTTTAATTTTTAGCTACTAAACCGGATCTATTTTAAACAGTTTCGGGGTTACAGCCTCTCGGCAAACACTTACACTATTTATTAAATAACGAGAAATAATAAACAAGGCCACAGAATTTTTATTTGGCCACGCGCGCAAACTTCTAATTTACTAACTAAGCACCGGGAAATTGACATAGCCTTTAATTAACTGATTCATCTTCTTTACAACGCCAACTAAAAAGGTTAAAGAAAGCGTCAAGTCAATATCAACAATTAATTTTCCTTGTCCTTCTGATTTATACATTGCAAACTAATTTACTAACTCAGCCACGAAATTTGTAACTCATCACCATATTACGTTTTACAGCTTCAATACAAGCTCCTCAAAAATTATGTATTCAAGCTTCAATACTCAACATCATATATTATAACTTAACATGTAAAATAATACTTCATATTCTTTTATCGTGAAAATAGCCACTGTACGATTTGGCGCGAGTGCGCGACATGACAGCGATTTGCATAAATAAATGGTTTTACTATGACTGTCCTTAATAGTTCTTCTTCTTCATATTTACGTATAATTCCCGGTTGAGTCCAAAGCTGGGCTTTGGAGCCCAGGGTACGCTTTGATCATGATTCAGGATTTGGGGAGCCTGGTAATTACAATGAAGCGACTGCCGTCTGACCTTCGCAACCCTTTGACAGAGGAACAAGATCAACTGAATCATGGTTACACGCTTCTGAAACTATCCCAAACGAGCAGGTTTCCTCACGATGTTTTCCTTCACCGCCGAGGTAAATATAGAAATATGCACAAAGATTTGAAAAATCTAGAGAAATCGACCCTCCGCATGGAGGGTGCGTTCTAAACCACTAGGCTACCATCGCTCTGGCTGACTGTCCTAAATAGTTCATTTGTAATACATAATAATAATATGTAGTGGCTTTAATTATACTATTTGATGACAATTTTAGGTACATTTAACAATCGATTAATGTAGGATGAGTTACATTTTATTCATACTAAATTATGCAATTAGAGGCTAATATTCTTACTATTTTGGTGTCATATATTAATACTTTAGAAGCTTCCTATTTGAATGCATACCACAAATTTAGATGCTAAAAAATAACCACTATGCTGATTTATATTTACAATGGCTTATATATAAGATAACTAGTGTCTGAGATACTATTATTAAGACGTGCATTGGTTGTGGCCGACTTAGTAATTTAGAAGGTAACATATATTTTCTGAGGCGAATAATGCTATTAAAAAGAAGCTTGTTTAATTAGTACCCTTAAATAACCATGAAAAAATGTTGGGTCCAACGCGTACGCGAAAAATTGATTCACACTAAAAGCGGCCACTTTTGGCGTGAATCAATTTTTCGCGTACAAAAACGGACCCAACATTTGTGCATGGTTATTCAATAAATAGTATCTTTAAATGTTTGCCGAGAGATTGTAACCTCGAAATTGGCGTCGCTAGTGTGCCAGTGACGCCAATCGGTTTTGATTTTTAGCTACTAAACCGGATCTATTTTAAACAATTTCGGGGTTACAACCTCGCGGTAAACACTAATACTATTTATTAAATAACCATGCCCAAATTTGGG
>JADPWL010002275.1:0-17434 GCA_019059595.1 Marasmia exigua | reverse complement strand
GAAGCAGGGACCCGAAAAACCCCTTTCCACAGTTAAGCGTGGTGCACAATATTGATTCAAATGCTTTGCGCGTAGAGATTAAAATAGCTTGGTAGAATTGTAAAACCCTATCTTGATATGGTAAGCCTATTATAGGGTTTTCAGTGATGATAGCGCTTACCGTAATAAATGGGTAAGCATATTGATGAGGTAAGCCAATGATAGGCTTACCTTATTGATACCCTAATTACGGTAACAGGTTCCGGTCTCTGGGGTGAAGAGGCTCGCCAGCACGGAATCTTATCTAAAACATTAGTCCTATGGACTCAGGGCCTCTCCCATGGCCCACACTCTACTCCCACGAGTGGTATCCACGCTGCTGGCTGCAACGCAAGCACCATCGAGAGGACTGCGGGTACCCCTCCCCACACGTACACTGTAGTGCAGAGTGAGTTGGGAAAACCGAACTAATGGTAGAAATATGCACAAAGATTTGAAAAATCAAGAGGTGCATGCTCGGATTCGAACCATGACTCCCCGTATCCAAGACGCTTTCCGAACCACTGAGCTACCTATAGATGATGGCGATTCATAAACACGACTATATCGACAAATATCTTATCTTATCTTATCTGTTAGGGGCCATTTTCATGGGGCACGTCGACCCTAAGGGATCTTTTGTACCTCCTTTACCTTTTGCGCTCTTACTCACGAAAGATTCGTTTCATCAGCGTCACGATGTCTTTCGGATTGAAGTGCCTGTAGTCTCCTGGTTTAGGATAAGCGTTACCTAGAAGACACATTCTGCCTCTGGCTAGTGAGTCGCATTCACATAAAAGATGTTCTATGGTTTCCGTCTCCTCCTTGCATGCTCTGCAGTCGCTGTCGATGTTATGTTCATCTTCATTAGCATTTTGTTCGTTGCATAATGCTCTGTTAACGCTCCTATGAGCATACTTGATCGACAAATCACAAGAAGCTTAAGTACCTATTCCGTAAAACCAAAGTCTATCAATTAGACGCCCAGCTCCTCAATCCGGAAGCAGCACTCAAGACATGTAGGTCAATAAAAATAAGAGTATCCCGCTGGCGCGCCGCGCAACTCAAATGTCAGGCGCGTGCGCCGACATTGCCAACTTGCGTTCTGCGACGGTGGCGACAGCTATGCCGCTGCCTAGTAAACAAGTTGTGAAACAGGGTGGTAAATGACCTATCGATTCAGTTATGGCTAAAGAAACGGGTTACTTTGATAGCATGCAGTTAGTACTCTGAGTACGAGTACTGTAACTTAGACATACGTACTTAAGCACTTAAATTTATTGTATATTGTTTCTTAGTATCACAGAGTTCATTTTATATAGGAAACTTAGTAAGTATGTATATCAAAATACTGTGAAAATACTGAAAGATTTATTGAACAAAAGAACAAAAACACAAGGAAATTAAGACAATAACAAAGAAATAAAATTAAACTAAAAGTAAATTAAAAGGAAAGTTAAAACAAAGTAGGTCCCCGTGGCAGTGTCCTCAAAATGCTGGCAGTATTACCCCGCTAGATCGCGATGGAAATTCGCTGGGCGAGGTAGCTGCCAGCTTTTGGCTGTCCCGTGACTTCGACTAGACGCTTAGCTAAGTCACGGAAGAAAGAGAGAGCGTCGGAACCCCGCGGGCCCAGTGTTTCAACACTGTATAAAATAAAAGATGCCGAAACGACACCGCTTGGCGCAGTGTACTAAGGCGGCCAAATCTAGGAGGGGTGTCGAGGTAAGGGGGCGGTATTTTTTGGTTAAGACGGCGGCAAAATCCTAATTTCATAATGGGGGGCTATCTAGGATTTTAAATCCTAGATAGAAAACCCAATATTTGTGCATAGTTATTTAATAAATAGTATAAGTGTTTGCCGAGAGGTTGTAACCCCGAAATTACTTAAAATAGTTCCGGTTTAGTAGCTAAAAATTAAAATCGAATGGCGTCGCTAGTGTGCCCTACCCGTCACATTAACGTCAAACACGTTCGGTTCAATATCAATTGAGGACTGACGATGTGTGGCTGTCTGTACTATCTATGTATCGTGTATCTGCCATTTCAAATATTTCGGCATCTGATGATAATGTTGATAGATGATGAACATCATCATCAAAATGCCATTGACACTAAAATAGGCAGGCAGGTGTCATTGGCTCGGCCTAGCTGTGAGCGATCGCTAGTATTATACTTCAATAAACTACGCTCAAAGCTGCCAGATTGCGACACACCTGTGCATCATGCTACCACGTAGAAACCACGTCACGAATCACGTAAAAACTTGAGTCACGTTACGTGTAACGGTTTTAGTGGGTTCGGTTTTAGCGTGGTTATAGCGGGACGGTTTTAGCGTGGTTATAGCGGGACGGTTTTAGCGTGGTTATAGCGGGACGGTTTTAGCGTGGTTCTCACACGGGTTTACAGAGCCACGCTTCGGCATGACATGAATGGGCCGGCTCGACCGGAGTGATAGGTACCCCATCATCAGCAACCCACACTCGTCCACTGCTGGACATAGGTCTCCCCTAATGCACGCCACTGCTCCCGATTTTCGGCCACTCTCATCCAGCCCACACCAGCCAGCCTTCGAATGTCATCATCCCATCTTGTCGCAGGGCGTCCTACACTACGCTTACCGAGTCGCGGTCTCCACTCAAGGACTTTACGGCTCCAACGGCTGTCAGTTCTGCGGCTAATATGACCAGCCCACTGCCACTTCAGTTTGCTAATTCGGTGGGCTATGTCGGTAACTCTGGTTCTCTGTCGGATTACATCATTTCTGATGCGGTCCTTCAGAGATACTCCGAGCATAGCCCTTTCCATAGCGTATAGGTACCCCAGCCTCAAAGAAAACCGGCCTGAAGTTGCACTGAAGTTGTTTCGCTGCGTGAGTGAGGGTACAAGCCCAATCCGGAGGAAAGGGAGTTTAAAGCTTGGTAGCACACTTGTGACTCCACTGGTGTCTCGGGTGTCCATGGGCAACAGCAATCGTTTACCATCAGGTGATCCGTCCGCTCGTCTACCAGCTATCTCATAAAAAAAACTTGTGTTTAAGGCGCATTGTGTTCCCATCTTCCTGGTTATTTAATAAATAGTATAGGTGTTTGCCGAGAGGCTGTAACCCCGAAATTGTTTAAAATAGATGCGGTTAAGTAGCTACAAATTAAAATCGATTGGCGTCGCTAGTGTGCCCTACCCGTCACCTTAATATGCCAAGCCCTCTGACGCCCTGTTGATCTAGAGGTTTAAGTACCAGGCTATGATCTCGGGGTCCTGGGTTCGATTCCTGGATCGAGCAAAAAGTGTGTTTCGAACGAATTTTTCGAACATAGCTCGGGTTCGGGAATGACACATTAATCTGTGAGACGACAATTCAAAAATAGGTCTCCTGGTCTTGTATATCAAAATATTTTTATACACCGTTACTTTTATATCCTACAGCCATTTAGGCAGCGGCAACGCTTATAAGTATAAATCCGAAAACACGAAAGGCTTGCGCGATGTAATCAACACCTAGCGCCATCTATTGGTATAAATTGGAAGTAATTTCCCGAAACGATGTGAAGGCGGGCCACTAGTTCATGGACAAAGGAACACAGAGAATGAGGGAACACTCTTGCCTCAATAAAGTTATCCCATTTGCCTTAATACCAATGACCCATCATGTCCCTATATAAGGTGTATCTGTGATCATTTACATCCCTTTAACCACGTGTTCTATCAACCATTCTGAACAACATTTGTTCTATGACTTTTGAAAATTCGCATAAAAAAAATTTCAACCTCTCATACAAAGTCGGTCACGTGACTTGGTCATTTTGTATGGGGAGTCAAAAAATTTTTCGACTAATTTCGAAAAGTTGTAGAACAAATGTTGTTAAAAAATGGTTGGTAGAACCCGTGGTCAAATGGATATAAATGTCCACAGATACACCTACAGGGTGTATCTGTGGACATTTATAACTCGAAGTTCGCCGATATGGCGCCTGTTAGCATTACTCTTGACGCAGAAAACGTACCAAGAAATACTATCAGATAAGAAAAAGTTCCATAACTGCTTCCAGCAAATCAAGAATCTTCAGATCTATGATAAAAACTAGAGATGGGCCGACTAGGGTTGCCACCCATACTTTATAACAAAGTATTGTACGTTATTTCAGGTGATTGTACTCTATACTCTATGAGAAAAATAAAGTACGCGAAAATACTTTATTTCGCATGATTGCGTTAGAATTTTGAAAATTGTACTTAGTCGTATTCGTTTTTCTTAAATGAAATTGGTGATTAAATCATTGGTGATAATAAACATGTCGCAGAAAGCGCCGCATAACTATTCTTTCGTTCTAACAATTTCTGAACGCAACAAACAGCAAAAAGTCAAGTAAAATATGTTTTTAAACATAATGATAAAGAAAAATAAACTGTACTTTATTTTGATACTATGTACTTTTTTTCCTTGCCTATAATAACGAATGTACTTTATCTGCCAAAAAAAAGGTGGCAACCCTAGGGCCGACTATTCGGGAAAGCCAACTAATCGGCATCTTCAATAGTCAGCGACTAGTCGATGACTATTCGGCAGAATGTACCGCTTATAATCGGCACTAAAATTGAATTAAAAGAACAATTTTACTATCCGCTTATATTATAATCATCAAAAAACAGGTAACGTAATAGGAACTTAGTAATCAGTCTGTGATTCAGTACAAAACTAGGAATATTCTATATAGGCACATACCAAAAGTCGGCCAACTATTCAGCAATTTGAATACCGATTAGTCGGTAAGTCGTCGAATACCGTAGTCGGACCATCTCTAATAAAAACAAATACCTAATAGAAACGTCATAATCCCAGAAAAAACACAAAAGAGTCACAAATTCATTTTCAAAACATCAGCCAGAAATCCCTAAATGCTTTGAGGGTGGGTGTTTATTTATTTTAAATTTAATACATTAAAAGAATATACACATTATCAGATATACTCATGAACTCGAGTAAAAGCTCTCTAATCTATGTATTTCTGATATCCGGGTGGCTAATTTAAAGCCATCCCGTACCAAAGAGAATATACCTGTCGCATCCAAACAAAGGAGACACACAGCGCGTGTGAAAGTGCGAGGCGCCCATAAAGGGTTCCGTAGCAACAAGTAAGATACCTACTTGCTGGTACTAAAATAGTTGAGTTGACTAAATGGAAGGTAAATTGCGGTTTACGGTTTATAACGTATTAAAAAAAACTACTTACTAGATCTAGTTCCAACCAATTTTCGTTGTTAGTTTCATATTTTTTTTTATTCATCATATTTATATGTTAGAGAGGGAAAGGGGGGGGGGGGGGGGGGTTGTTGGGAGCCTCTCTTGCACAAAAATATCAAATTTAGAAAAAAAAATATACTAGAAACCTAAACATTATTATTCAAGACCTATCCATAAATATCCCATAATTTTTTTTTTCAAAAAATTTTTGAGTTTAAGTTCTAAGTATGGGAACCCATCAAAAAAAAAATGTTTTCCTTTTTTTGTGTAAAAAACGTAATGCCGTTAACATAACACATCTATTTACCAAGTTTCAATAGTATAGTTCTTATAGTTTCGGAAAAAAAGTGGCTGTAACATACGGACATACGGAACCCTAAAAAACATAACTCAAAACCTACTTTTTTAGATTTTGAAAATTCTATCACTATTTGAAAGCTACATCCCTGAGTTACAAAGGCTAGCTCATTTTACAATATACACGTAAAAAATCATTAAGGCGACGGGTGGCGCTAACTAGCGACGCCAATCGATTTAAATTGATAGCAACTAAACCGGATACCTTTTTAACAATTTCGAAGTTCGAGCCTCTAGGAAAGAATATATACTATTTATTTAATACTTATGTAGATAAATTAAATGGGCTGGGACATGCTTGCCTCAGAGATTTTGCTGTAGCACAGATATGTTATAGTGGGAGAGCCACGCTTCGGCATGAATGGACCGGCTCGACCGGAGTGATACCACGGCCTCACAGAAAACTGGCGTGTAGCAGCACTGTGCTGTGTTTCGCTGCGTGAGTGAGGGAACAAGGCCCAATCCGGGGTAAAGGGGGGGTTAAAGATTGGCAGCACACTTGGGACCTCACCCGTGTCGCGGGTGTCTATGGGCGGCGGCAATCGCTTACCATCTGGCGATCCATCGGCTCGTCTGCCAACTATCACATAATGAAAAAGAAAGGATTCAAGGAATACTTCGGACGTAAAACAAGTTAATATAATTGGGTACTAATTAGGTGCAGGTAGATAGCACTTTCCTTATAAAATGGTACTTTGTTATAAAGTGGCAACATTTTATTATTTTTAAACGTAGAACGCATTTCACTGCATTGAATGTGCGTAACTACTCACACACGTGCAAAGCCACTTGGCCCGATTCAAATTTAAATTTAGAACCCCAGTCACTTTTGTTTTTATTTGGATTTAAAACTCCGTTTCGCAATTTCTTCCTTTTTCGAACACAACGTTTTGTTTGTCCTTTATCACTTAAAAGTCAAAGTTTACTTTATTAAATTGTTCGTTTCGTTCACTCGATTTCCACTGCACTTTTTGGGGGTTTCAATTCATGTTTTTATAGATTTATTATTAAAATAAGCACGGTGCGTTAGTTTTTGTTTGCTGGCGACCACAAACTGGATGCGTTTTGTTCGCTCTAGTTTGAATAGGAGCAACGGGGGAGGTGTGGAGTCGACTTCTTAAAAATAATCCTGAGCTAGATTTAAAAGGGGAGAAGAAAGGTTTATAAATTTAATACTTCAATACAAACGACGCCCTGTTGATCCAGTGGTTTCAGTACCGGGCCGCGATCTCGGAGTCCTGGGTTCGATTCCGAAAGCGAAAAGTACCTACCTATGTTATACCCGAACATAGCTCGGGTGGTGATTAAGCCT
Source organism: Marasmia exigua (assembly GCA_019059595.1). NCBI lineage: Eukaryota > Metazoa > Arthropoda > Insecta > Lepidoptera > Crambidae > Marasmia > Marasmia exigua. The sequence continues at coordinate 10,505 of JADPWL010002275.1, read as the reverse complement.
AATCCCGTCATAGTAGCGATAACTTGATTTCTATGATTGAGGTCTTTGCCCTGCAATGGGACTGTTATAGGTAAATAACTGTAATAAATCTGCTTACGTAATACTTTAACGTCCCCATACAGGTCTAAATCATAACCCAATTTTTTGCTTCGCCGTAGTTGGGTAAAAATAATCAGTAGAATCATGACGGAAAATAAATACATCGTCGCGGTGCGTAACAAAAAGAAGTTCACTCAGCTAAAGCCACGACTTAAGGCGACGGGTAACCCTAACTATCGACACCAATCGATTTTAATTCTTAGCTACTAAACCTATTTTAAGCAATTTCGGGGTTACATCTCAGCAAACACTTATACTATTTATTAAATAACCATGCCATGTTGGGTCCAACGCGTACTCGAAAAATTGATTACCGCCAAAAGCGGCCACTTTTAGCGTGAATCAATTTTTCGCATACAAAAACGGACCCAACATTTGTGTATGGTTATTTAATAAATAGTGTAAGTGTTTGCCGAAAGATTGTAACCCCGAAATTGTTTCAAATAGATCCGGTTTAGTAGCTAAGTGGTTTTCAATAAATGATTCGCGTATTGAATATAAGTTTGTATATAGCATAGCTCACGATAGCACAAGACAAACCTCTGTGGTTTAATGTGCTGTCTTATTATTGTACATGTATAATTTGTAATGTTATTTGATAATAAATTAAAAAAATAAATAAAAAAAAGCTAAAAATTAAAATTCTTCCTGTAGGCTATGGCGCTGATATTATGTGAACCCTGATTGCTAATACGTTTTAGGTAAAGACGAGCAGACAGATAAAACCACTAAACCAACAGGGCGGATTATGATGATAATCGACCGGAGCGATACCACGGCCTCACAGAAAACCGGCGCGAATCAGCGTCTGTGCTGTGTTTCGTTCGCTGCGTGTGTGAGGTATCAGAAGCCCATTCCGGGGGAAAGAAGGGCTTAAAGGTTGGCAGCTGCAATTGTGACTCTGCTGGTTTTGCGGGAGTCTATGGTCGGTGGCCATTGCTGACCATCATCAGGTGATCCGTCTGCCACTTATCACATAAAAAAGTATCAGCGTATATATACTGTCCCACTGCAGGGCAAAGGCCTCCATCATAGAAATCAAGTCATCGCTACTATAATGGGATTAGGCTTAAACACCACAAATTTTTTTAACATAGATACTTTTTGCTCGACCCGGGAATCGAATCCAGGACCCAGAGATCACGGCTCAGTACGTAAACCACTAGACCATTATCATCATCATATCAGCCGACATCTACCCACTGCTGAGTACAGACCTCTTCTTTATTATTGTGTTTGGTATAGCAATTCTTTGCAATACCAAACACAATAATAGAGAAGAGAATTTGCAAAATTCGTCGTCTTAGCAAGGGGCTCGGATAGCATAAATGGTTAGTGCAGCCACCCGGACTGTGGAAGGTTGTGGGTTCGAGTCCCACCTGAGCCCTACGGTGAATTTTTAAGTGTATTATTTACTTAAGGCCTCTTCTTTATCACGCTACTCCCTTCTGTCCCCTGCCAGCCTTATCCATTGTTTCCCCGCTGGCGTTACAATATTGTCGGACCATCGGGCAGGTGGTCTACCAACAGGACGTAGCCACATTCTTGGCTGCCATTCGGTAATTCTCATTGGAAGATTTGCCCATAGTCGCCACGCTGGGCAGGCGGGCTGACGATCGCAGGGCGTGGATTTATACGCCAGTGACGCTGCTGCCCGTCACTGGCCAGTCGGGCTAACATGCCATCGCGAGATATGTCACGGAAGAGATACGACAAATTTGTCGATATCGACTAATGTATTTTTCTCTAACATGCGCATCGCGATCGACAAATTTCTCGTGGTAGACAAAGGATTACTCGTGTAGACAAACCAGTGTTGCCCTTTGAAATATACATTTGTTTTCTTATATAGCTACACTGGTTTCGTTCATTCAATTAACCACGAGATACGGGGTAGACAAAATTATGTAGCGGTGCGCAATGGACAACATTTCAAAATTGCTAAGCTCTGAAACAAAAAATACCATTTCTTTATTTACTTTTCCGCTGCGCGAATATATATTTATTAATATTTTATATTGCTTATTTACTGAGAAAAAAATTAAAAACTAAAAAACGTAAGATGACGTCATCGGACGGCAGAATGTAAAATATTTCTTTGCTTAGCACATTATAGTTTTAAATTTACGAAATGCAAAACCCATGACATGCAACTGTCAAAAAAAAGACAACTTGTCAACGTCGAATGAATGAATGACATTGACAATGTTGACACTAGTATTATTTACCTTTGACAGTAGTACCTTTTTTTTATTAAAACAATGATAAGCAAAGGAATATCGCTGTATTCAGCCGTCCGATGACGTCATTTGGTGCTTACGTCTATTTAGAATATAAAGAATTTTAATAATTATTTTATGCATGAAAATGAACAAATTTTGAAAAAAGAAAAAATATGGGTCCGTTCATTTTATGTCTATTTTCATATAAAAAAAACAATATGGACATGTTAAAAATATGAAATGTTGTCCATTTAGGCCAACTGGCGTATTTGGCCACGCCATAGCCGTGGTTATACCGCCATCGGTCGGTCGCCAGAGCCTCGTTGGTAATTCAGCAGGATGCACCACGGGCAGGTGAGTTTGGCTTGGGGCAGGAAGGTGGTAGTTCGCCCCTTCAATCCCGTATTTTTTTGTGTTTTTCGTATTTTTGTGTAAAATTAACAAAATACATATAGTCACCAAGTTTCAACCATTGGGCTACGGAACCCTAAAACGTATATATCAAGGAGCGATTAGCAGCGTACCCTGGGCTCAAAAGCGACAGCTTTTACGCAACCGGGAATGTACACTAAAAAGACGACCAAGGAGGCTCCGCGGTTTCCCTGTGCCGCTGCACGCCAAGTGCCGCACGCCCGGGCTATAATTACGACGAGCTCCCATCGGTTAACCGATTTGGTTAAGCTTTTGTGCCACGGTTCAAATGAGGGCTACTCTATACTAATTATTAACTTTTTCCAGCCTCCGGTACCTACCCTCACTCACGCAGCGAAACACAACACAGTGCTGCTTCACGCCGGTTGGTTCTACATTGAACATTTTGGAGTTGTAATCATCGGAGAAAACTGACACAGAAGGGCGATCCACCACAGAAATGGAAACAACACACAATGCGGCTGCTACCACCGCATGCTAAACAAGATGTACACATTCATGCGCGCATTCTAGAACTCGGCATGATTCGAGGACAGCAACAAATATACGTAACTGGCGAAAGGAGACACGATACGATTACTGCTTAGCGCGTAGGTCCATGAACGAAATCAATGTCCTATTTGGACACCCTTCTGTCTGTGTTCCTATTATTTTTCGGTTCTAGTCTTTGGGCACCCTAAACAGACGTTGCCTTTTCATAAGAGCCATACTTACATGAATGAAAAACCGCGCGAAGCCTTTAGTTACTGGGGTGACGTGCTGGGCGACGTTCTTTCTCTACCGCAGCCTGTGATCACAGGGCGTTGGATCTCTTTTCACACTCTTACGTTTTTTTCGAAATGGGCACAGTTCCGTTTAAAGTGCGCGTGTTCTAATTCCATGGTAGTTGGTCTCTCCAGAACCTCTTCCACTTGATTTCTGCTTTCCTGGTACTTAAAATCGGAATCATCAAGCTAATTTTAGGGTTCCGTAGCCAAATGGCAAAAAAACGGAACCCTTTAGATTCGTCATGTCTGTCCCGTCTGTCCGTTCCGTCCGTATTCACAGACACTTTTCTCCGAAACTGTGTAAAAACTATACACAGTTTGTTGGTCCGTTTTTATACGCGAAGAATGGATTTACCGCCAAAACCGGCTTTTAGCGTGATATCAATTTTTCGCGTACCAAAAGTTGGGTCCGCATTGTGCATTGTTAGTTAATAATAGTATAGTGTTTGCCGAGAGGTTGGAACCCGAAATTGCTTAAAATAGATCCGGTTTAGTAGCTAATCTCAAAATCGATTGGTGTCGCTTGTTAGGGCTACCCGTTTCAAATACGAAAATTGCAAACAAAGAATGCCATATTGTTTTTTGTATTAATCAACTACATGTTCTCATGTACCGAAGTGACCGTTTTTTTCGGGTTCCGTAGCCAAAATGGCAAAAACGGAACCCTTATGTTTCTCATGTCCGTCTGTCCGTCGTCCTGGGGCTCCCGTCTGTTCCGTCCTGTCACAGCCGATTTACTCGGAACTATAAGTACTACAGTGATGAAATGTGAAATGGGAATTGTGTTTGTATGCAACGCTACAAAAATATACACTAAATAGTAAAAAAAAGAATTGGGGGTGGGCCCCCCATACATGTAACTGCGGGATGAAATTTTTTTTTCGATGTACTCCCGTTGGGTATCAATGGAAAGGTCTTTTTAAAATGATATAAGTTTTCCTAAAAACATTTTGTTCTGAAAGGGAACGGTTTTTTTTGTGGTTTTTTTTTTGTGTTTTTTTTTTGAGATATCAGCTTCAAGTCGTAAAAAGTATTTCCCCCCCCCCCCCCCCCCTCTTATTTTTATAACTACAGGTGTATAAAATTCTAAAAAAAATAGAGGTGAGGCAGCTAATTAACTCTTTTCAACTATTTTTTGGTTTGATCAAAGTATCTCTTATAGTTTTTGAGATAGGTTTGATTAACTGTAATTTTGTTAAGTTATTCTGCTTACACTGAAAACGATGGCTGAACCTTATAAGATTAGATCCAATATAACTGACAGTATTGTAACCCTTTAAAATCCGCGATGATATAAAATCTTTATAATGTATAATTGTGCTGCTACGGAACCCTTTGTGTCGCGAGCCCGACCTCGCACTTTGGCCGGTTTTTAGAATAAATTCATTAACTATAATTCCGTAGTCCGGTCGCTAGTGTGGCCTACCGTCCACCTTAAGTGTAGAATTCGCGAACCGCTCTTACCATACTCAGAGGGTCCCTCGGCTGTAAAACCTATGATCTTCTGCGATTTATCCACTGCCCGCCATTCGCTTATAAAACAATGAAGTCACACATTAGCATAAATTAATTCATTATTGGTAATTTCCCTTTCGATACAAACCGGCGAACTGCGAAGCTGCAGATCTACAAATGAAGCGACAAGTGATGAGGCCTAGCGTACCGACGACAACGAGACATTGGGACTGAGACTTGGCGCGTGATCAAATAGTCATAGAAAGATGTATAACTTTAATAAAATACCATCATTCATCAATATCACCGTGGGGAGATCCCCGCTTACCGAGCCCAATCCGGGGGAAGTGAAGTTCAAAACGTTGGCAGCTCACCTGTGACTCCATTGTGTTGCGGGTGCCGATGGCAAGCATCGCTTACCATCAGTGGATTCCGTCTACTCGTCTGGCCACTATCACATAAAACTCCATAGTTCCACGGTGTCCATGGGCGGCGGCAATTGCTACCATCACGTGTCCTTCCACTGCATCGTCATGACTAAAAAAAACCGGCTAAAAGCGAATGCGGGGACTCGCCATGAAGGGTTCCGTAGCAGCAAGTAAGATATATGGAAGTAAATGTCGGTTTACAGTTGATAACGTATCAAAAAAAACTAATTGTTAGATCTAGTACAAAGCAAGAAACCAATATTCTTATTGTAGGTTTTCGTGGTAATGTATATATCATACTAATAATAATTTTAGTTTCATAATCCTTTTTATTATATAAGTTAGAAGGGGGGTACACACAATTACCTACACTTTGGAGCCGTCTATTCAGTTTAAGAGAATAAAAATTGGAAACCTCAACATCTTTTATAAGGACCTTATTTCATAGATCCCACCCCACACGCGTATAAAATAACTTCGTAAGGAAATTGTGAAGTGATATTTTTGCCAAAGGGGGTAGTCACAGTCGAAGTCAGTCAGTGTCAGTCACCCAATAAAACGGGGACGGTTTTGGGGTTTATCTACCTACGGATTTTGCGGAGACTACTCTTAACGAAATCGCAGGTATTAAGACTCTTTTTGGGTATTAGTAATAAGTCTGTTTCATGTGCAACTCACTCAACACACATAGCTTTTTGTTTTTAGTGTAAATAGGTAAGCGTAGACCTATTTCACCTGATGGTAGTGATAATATGTCTAAGATGTAGCACGATTACCTAGAAGATACCTGTTCACTCCGCGCTTTGAAACCTCCAAAACCCCCAAAATTGTAGCCTCTAGAACATCTCCTCAGGCAGCTGATTCCACTGTTTCGCAGTACGAATAAGGAAACAGGATTGAAACCTCTTTGTATTCCTTTGGACTTTTGGTATTACTACCATGTTACCGGTGTCGCAGTGTTAAAACGATGTAATTCAAAGATTCTTATATAAATATCACTTTGCGGCACCTCACTGCACGAAACAACAACATGTAAGTTGAAATGTTGTACAAAATGCTATTAACACCTGAAGTGACACAAGCTCAATACCAGCTTTTCTACCAAACATTACGGATGGCTAAGTTTTTATTAAAGCGGCTTGTATTTATGTAAAAATAAGTCAATAAAATTACTTCTTTAAATTATGGAATTAAAATTACCAATAAATAAATTATGCCAGCGTATGTTTTTCGAAAATAGGTATATACTATTATTTTATTGCAGTGGCAATTTATTTATTAGTGGCATTTTAGTAGCTTTTTTGGTCTTGAATTCTAGTTTTGGGTAAAGACTGCATCCGCAACGTTACTCACGCAGTATTAATCTTTATTACATAAGTCTTCATTCAAACTTTAAACCCGCTCAACTACCCCTTAGGGGTTGAAAATTCAAAAGTCACTTTTTTATTCAAAACCGGTGCCAAAACATCAATTTTAAGATTCTAACTTTTAAACTGTCTAATCCCCCATACTGCATTTCTCCCCCTTATTACAATATACCCCTCAAATAGTGATATTACAAATTTTTTAGGAATTACTTCTTATTTTTAAATTATACGTAGGTATAATATACATTTTTACTTTCCTATCAAAGAGCCGAACTTCCATACAGACCTCAAACCCCCTTTTCACCTCCTAAGGGTCGAATTTATAAAAATGTAAGCGACTTGTCCTTGGTTTAAAATAAAGAGATCGTAGTAGCGATTTCCAAGAGTCTTCCTTTATAATGGCTAAATCCCCATACTCCATTTCATCCCCTATTAAGGTTACCCCAGTTAAGGTGATTTAAAAAAACGTAATGGTTACTTTATTTCCAAATTATATTCCTGCATACAAAGTTTCACGTAGGGATCTAACATCAAGATGGCTGACTTTCATACAAACTTTAACCCCTTTTGCCCCTTAAGGGTTGAAATTTTCAGAATCCTTCTTATTGCTCACATTCACTATTAAGAACCCCCTTCCAAATTTCCAGTTTCTATGGTTTTGGGCTGTGGGTGGTATTTCCTAGTCCACATGTGTGAAACAAACAGGGACTGAATACCTAAAGCTTGCATCGCGCGCCGGGCCGTATATGCTTAATTATATAATACCTTAGTCACTCAGGTTCTCCTTGTTATAATAGATTTCCCAAATTTCCCCCACACATTATTTTTCCCCAAAATCGCGAAACAAAACCCCCAATCACCAACCATATAAATGTTGGAAATATATCGTTTTTTAGATTTTCGCGTTGCAATATAACTATCCTACGTAGCTAATTGGCCGTGTGGTCCCCGGCAGAGTAGAATAGGCAACTCTGCTTTATATCAAAACCCTCGCCACCCCGTCTGCCCAGCGTGGTGCGTATGCAATTAACCCCTCATTTGATTGAAGGGAGGCCCGTGCCCCAGCAGTGGGACTTAATGGGCTACGATGATTATACTATAATTTATCAAGACGGGAATTAACACGATATTTATTTATGAGATACAACTGAACTGTGATAATGACTGTACCTACAATTAAATCGTAAGAAACCTCCTTGTTTTTCCTTATAAGATACTTAAACAAAAATAGAAAATATTCTCTTATAATAATCTTCTTAGATTTTTTTCCTTAAAAAAAAAAATTTCTAGGCCGCATGTGGTCCCCGCAGAGTAGAAATAGGCCACCCGCACTCTTACCGAGGGTGTCCGTAAAAAGGGCCGACTAAGGTAAAACTGCTGGCATGGTCATCAGCAACCCAGAGAAGGAAAACTCTGCATTATATTTCAAAACCTCGCCAACCCGTCTCTGCCAAGTGTGGTGAGTATGACAATTACCCCTCATGTGTTGAGGGAGGCCCGTGCCCCGCATTGGGGACTTAAATGGGCTGATGATGATGATGATATTTCTGAATATAGAAGCGACTTACCGCCAAACGTGGGCAAAGCCTGCGCGAGTCAAACGACCATTAATCAACGGGGTAACTCGCGCATATCGTGCGCGTGAGTGATTTTGCAATGGGGAAATACATTTTTTATGTAGGTGGCAGACGATCAGACGGATCACCTGATGGTAAGCGATTGCCACCGCCCATAGACACCCTCAACGCTAGTGGGAGTCACAATTGAGCTGATAACATTTATACCGGAGAGGCCAAGCTCGGCTTGAATGGGCCGACTCGACGGAGTGATACTCCCGGGATCACAGAAATTCAAAGATTCCTTATATAAATTGTAACGCCAAAAGCCACACGTTAGCACGCCCATGCCGCATAGGGGGACAGCCAAGCCAAAGCCAAGCCAAGCCAAGCCAAGGCCAGAGCCAAGCCAGAGCCAAGCCAGCAAGCCAATCCAGCAGAAGCAGCCAATTCGTCACTAGACATTAACCGGTCGCTGAATTGACTACATCCGCCGTTTTGTTATTCCCGCGCCAAGCATCGCAACAGAAATCCACCGTCGTCATCCGTTATGTTTTCGTCGTAGCTCCCCAGCTACTTTGGGCGGAAAGATTATCTTTAAATAGTCGGGAGCTCATTTCTGGTTGTCATTCTGTATCCTACACTAAATAAGTCGAAACTCTGGCTCAAATAGGGAGCGATTCTTTAAATAAATAATCTGATCTGAACACGGTGCGTTGTTCTTGTACCCTTCTGTTCAATATCAATTTGCGGCTCCCTCACTGCACGAGAACAACATGTAAGTTTAAATGTTGTACAAAAATGCTATTAACTCCTTGAAGTGACACAAGCTCAATACCGCTTTTCCACCAAACTTACGGATGATTAAGTTTTTATTAAAGGCGGCTTGTATTTATGTAAAAAATAGTCAAATAAAATTACTTCTTTAAGAATTAGGAATTAATACCATGAATAACTATGTCAGCGTGTTTTCGAAAAAAGGTACATACATACTATTATTTTAATCGGGGGGGGGGGAGGGGGGGTGTGTCCCTGGCAAGTAGAATAGGCCACCCTGCAACATCTTACTCGAGGTGTCCGTAGTAAGGGGCCGACTAAGGTAAAGGCTGCTGCTTTTATGTAGGTGGGAGACGGATCACCTGATATAATCGATTGCCGCCGCCCATAGACACCCGCAACGCTAGTGGGAGTCACAAAGTTGCGCTGAATAACCCTTAACCGTGGTAGAGCCAAGCTTCGGCTTGAATGGGCCGGACTCGACGAGTGATACCACGGGATCACAGAAAACCGGCGTGAAGCAGCACTGTGCACTGTGCTGTGGTTTTCGCCAATTGATTTTAATTTTTAGCACTAACCCAGATCTATTTTTAAACATTGCGTTTCTTCAGTCTCTCGGTAAACACCTATCCTATTTATTTAATACTTCAGTAGGCTTTGGATCTGCTTTTGCACTCTAATGTTAGATGTACCGCCAAAAGCGGCCACTTTAGGCGTGAATCAATTTTTTTGGGGACAAAAACAGCCCTACATTTGGGCTTAGTTATTAAATAATAGTATAAAGTTTTGCCGAGAAAACATGGGCCCACATTATTTAAAATAGATTTTGTTTTTGGTAACTACCAATTAAAATCTCATTGGCGTCGCTAGTGTGGCCCTACCCGTCGCCTTAAGTTCAATGGAGTAATAAAAATCTTTGGTTTGAAATATGGTCAACCGATAAAAACTTATCTCATTTGATAAAGTCAAGTGACATCTGTCCATTCTAATCAAGTCTATATTTTTACGGACTAAAAAGTAGACTCAAAATAACTATTTGGAAATTGTCTCCCATGGATGATCTGGATGAGAGGAACGCAAATACAACCTTGGTGATCTCATACATTTATAACGGATTGCCAAGTTATTAATGCAGTTTGGTGTACAAGAAAATGGAACCAACAACTACACGATGTTTAGTTTTCCTACATCGGTATTTCCCTTCATCGATTTCATCATCATCATCAGCCCATTTCAGTCCCCACTGCAGGGGCACGGTCCTCCCTCAATCAAAGAGGGGTAATTGCCATACTCCCCACGCTTGCAGACGTTTGGCGAGGGGTTTTTGATATAAATGCAGAGTTTTCCTTCTCTGGTGGCTGATGATCATGCCAGCAGCTTTAACCTAGTCGCCTTTTTACGA
>JADPWL010002274.1:0-25112 GCA_019059595.1 Marasmia exigua | reverse complement strand
CTTTCCTTCCGCCGCTCACCACTAACGGAGCTGTAGGATTTCAACAGATAAACCGAAAAAATACCAAAGAAGTACATCCAGTGGAGGATAATACTTATTATCACATGACATCAGTTAAGATGACAGCAGCAAGCCCCTCACGGGCGCAGCAAAAAACAAAACGCTCGCGAAACGAAACGTTCACCGGAGCAACTGTCACACTGACAGCGACTGACAAACAGTCTTACAATTAACAACAAAACAATACGGGGTTTTTGTTAGATTAAAACAAGAGATATCTTATAAATTTAAATAATCCATCGTGTTAAAAATTGTTGTCGTGAGGAGGTTCGACAAGCTAGCATGATGGAATAAGTATGCCATTTCTCTAAAACCCACAACGTAAGCCAAAAGAACGACAATATCGTTCGTCTGGTAAGTTGCTAAAAAACACCAACTAAAACTATTCTATTTCCTAACTGTATTTATGTTTTAACGAATTATACTAATGACCATGACTATTTACCTTAAATATTAGATTTATCATATAGGTAGAAATTCGGGTGTTACAAGCTTCACATTTCATATTAGGTATAATGATTATATCGATTACATAGTATTAGGTTACAAACTTAATTTTTTTCTTAGTTAATTCTAAATTAATTAAACATTTTATTTATTGAATAGCTTCGTGTTATTTTATGCACAATAATAGATTTATTATCTTTTAAAATTTCAACATTTGACGACATATCTCTTAAGACTTTATAAGGACCGTTGTATATTCTATCTAACTTATTTCCTACTTGATTCTTTAATAATAATAAATCGCCTTCCTTATAGGTAATAGGATTACAATTTGTATCATATAAGCATTTTCTTTTTTCTTTTGCTAAAATTAAATTTCGTAGTGCATCGGAATGTGCTTGTTGCAAACGATACTTGAGTTCTCTGGGATAACTGTCGTAGTTATATAAAGGATCGATTTCGGTTTGTAAGTTCTTTGGAAGGTTACAAGTTTTTCCAAAAACTAACTCAAAAGGTGTATATTTTGTCTCGCTATGCACTGTGGTATTAAAAGAAAAACACCAATAAGGAATCCAAGTACTCCAATTATGTTTGTTATTATTGCACTGGATTCTAAGAAAAGCTCCTAGGGTTTTATGGGTATTTTCTAAAGCTCCTACGGTTTCATGATGGTAGGCCGTTGAGTTTAATTTTTAATATCTAATAGAGAACATATTTCGGACATTACCGAAGACATGAATTCGGTTCCCTGGTCGGTCAATATTTCCTTGGGGATACCATATCGTAATAAGAAATTATTTGTAAAAGATTGAGCAACTGTGACTGTATCTTTACTGGGTAATGGATATGCTTCTACGAATTTTGTTAAATCGCATTGTAATGTCAATACGTATTTATTATTATAATCATCAACATCGAGAGGACCCATGATGTCCTAAACTGATTTTTTCGAATGAGGAGTGGGCTGTGGATGTGATGGTTAAAGGTTGTCGAATGTGTTTGTTACTGTGCTTATGATATTGACATTGCTGGCAATTTTTAACAAACTGTTTTACATCATTACTTAAACCTGGCCAAAAATAGTGTTGTTTTATGTTATTTAACATTCTATTTACTCCTGCATGTCCACTAGTAGGTAAAGATGGAAGTCGTTTAGTATTACTCTTTTTTGTTCACAATCGTTTATTCTCAATATATTCTTTGTTATAAGATATCGCGGGGATACGGGACTAACCTTTTTTGCTGCTTGTACAAGACTTTTAATTTTATTCCCGTTACATTTATCTTTTATTATAAGTACCTCGTGTATACCTATTTTTCTACACAATGACTCTAAGTCCCTCGCTAACACCTCTGGGGTAGATGACGATCGGGTACTCAGATAAATCGCTGATTGCGACGGTACATAAACACAATATCCCGCGTTAGAAATAATATTATCTTTGACCTTTACGTAATTCTCATATTTTATTTGATTGAAACATAATTTGGTAATGTTATCGGGCTTTTTGAGAACTTCTACTGCAATAGGTTGATCAGACCTGTTGCCGATGAGGCTCTCTGAAGAAGACTCAGAAGGGGTGCCTATTTTCTTTCTTTGTGCCCTAGTCAGGACTGACACCACGTTATCCTGTTATGATTTTAAAGTAGTGGATGTAACTGGTATACGACTCAATGCGTCTGCAGCTGCATTGTTTCGTCCTGGTACATACTCTATTTCAAAATCATATTCCTCTAAAAATAATCTAAATTTAGTGAGTCTACTGGTTGGGTCTTTTAAATTAAATAGATAAATTAATGGTTTGTGGTCAGTTAAGATTTTGAATTTCCGTCCATATAGATAAGGTCGAAAATGTCTTACTGCCCAAACAATTGCCAAAAGTTCTAATTCGATAATAGGGTATCTAGTTTCGGCGGGCTTCAAATTTCTACTAGCATAAGCTACTACTTGGTTGTTCATATTAGATAAGACTGCACCTAAACCTGTCTTACAAGCATCTGTTTGTAGCCGAAAAATATTATCGTCTGAAAAATCGGGGTAAGATAAAATTGGTGGTCGAACCAAAGCCAATTTTAACTTTTCAAATGCGTTTTGACATTCGGAAGACCATTCAAATTGTACGTTCTTTTTCCGTAGTTTATTTAAGGGATAAACAATGTTTGCGAAATTCGGTATGAATCGTCTATAATAATTTGCAAATGCTACAAAACGATTGACCTCGTCGCAGTTCGTTGGCATCGGATAGTTTTGCATTGTTGCAATTTTGCTGTCATCGGGTAAAATGCCATTAGAAGTTATTTTATGTCCTAAATAAATTATCTCGTTACGCAAAAATCGCATTTCATAGGGTTCAACTTTAAGTTTACTTTTCTAAATCGTTCGAGTACACTAATTAAGTTTTTATTGTGATCTTCTATTGATTTACCAAAAATCACGCAATCATCTAAATAAATGAATGCTTTTTTGTAATTTAGACCTGACATAGCGATGGTCATAAGGCGCGAAAATACACTTGCAGATGTCTTAAGTCCCATGGGACAGCGTTTCATTTGATACATCTTTGCATCTGTGGTGAAAGCTGTTAGCTTACGAGAATCGTTATCTAAAGATAACTGACAAAGTTTGTTTACACTAAAGGCTGTGTATTTTCGTGAATTATCACTAAGAGCTAATTGGTAATAACTTTGAGAGAGATCTAGTTTGGAGAAATAAATATTATTTGCGAGCGAATCTAAGATATCCGTAATATTAGGCAAAGGGAATTTGTCGTCCATTATACGGTTTTTTAATTGCCTGTAGTCTATAACCAATCGCCATTGTTTTTCGTTGGACCTATCTGCCTTTTTCGGTACTAGCAAGACGGGACTAGACCACTCGGATGTGGCCTCTTCAATAATGTCGTTTTCGAGCATAACATCAATCTGTCTTTGAACTTCTTTTCTTAAAGCATGAGGTAACCTATGTGGCTTAACATACACCGGTGACACGTTAGGTTTCAAAGTTATATTATCAAACAATACCCCATCCAATCATCAGTCCCCCACCACCCATAGCAGCCCTCCACCAGCATATTGTAATACCAATAGTTCTGCAACATCAAAATTGAATGATAAACATATTGCAAACAAAAAATTGTTATGTTTAGTGACGAGTTAGGTAAAGATATGGGACACCTTTTATTTTCTTCCGGACAGTCGATTATCAATCATTGTGTACCGGGTGCATCTTTTTCTGACATAATGAATAAAATTATACAAACAACTTTCCATAAGAATACCTCAATAGTAATTATGGTAGGGAATAGGGGAAATGTAAATAAAAACATTTTGTCTAAGTACCTACACTCTCTTAGTTTATTAGATGTAAATGAAATTGTATTATTTACACTTCCCTATAATAACAGCTTGCCACAGGTAGAAAATACTTATAGATATAATTTAAATATGACATTGAATACTTTGACATTTAATGTAAAAAAAATCCATGTTATTGACATAAATAATTATATAAAGTCATACTTTCATTTGACAAAGGATAAATATTATCTTAATAAATACTGTAAACGACTAATAGCAATGTCGCTATTAGTCGTTTAAATTTTTGGCTGAGCAATCTTATTATTTAGATTGCTCAGCCAAAAATTTGGCTACCATATCTGCTCCTATTGAGCAGAAAAAATATGACATGTGTAATCAGACGTTGGAATTAGTTCCAATGAATTTAAATGTAATTTAGAGACAATAGAGAACACCTCTTGCACACTAGATTTAATGACAAAGGGGAAGTCTGGGCATTTAAATATTGTTCATCAAAATATACAGGGCTTCTCCGGTAAAGATTTGGAATTGGAACTTTTTTTAAATAAAATGAATATACATGTCCTCTGTGTAACTGAACACTGGTTGAGGCAACATGAACTTATTATTAATATTGATAATTATAAAGTCATAAGTGCGTTCACAAGAAAGTCGGCCATTAGGGGTGGGTCACTTATATTATTACATAATTCATTAAAAGCAAAGGAGCGCAAAGACATAGTCGCACTTTCAACTGAACGAACTATTGAACTATCTTGTGTAGAGATTGAACGGTTTATCATTATTTGTGTATACAGACCTCCCTCTGGTAACTACAATAACTTTGAGTCTGCCATGGAAGAGGTGCTGAGAAAAGCAACTAATTGCAACAAGCAAGTAATTGTATGTGGGGATTTCAATATTAACATCTTAGAACACAGTCAAAGCTCGGGTATGCTTCTTAATCTATTTAAATCTTTTGATTTACGCCATCTGTTTAATGACCCTACACGCATTACCCCCACATCAGCTACTTGTATTGATAATATTTTCTGTAATTGTAAGGCAATTAAAAAATCAATAATAAATTTTATAAATTCAGACCATACAGGACAGATAGCTGTTTTTGAACACCGTCATGCAACTGCTTCCTCTTCTTTTGTCTATAGGCCAATCACCACTAGTCGTGTGGAAAAATTTAAGGAAAATGTTGAAAACAACGTTTCCCTGATGCAAGTAAGTAAGTATGCTAATATTGATGAACTATACAATACTTTGTTTAATGTTATTGAAAAGGAGTTTGAAGTAATTTTTACTAAGAAAAAAGTCAAAGTAGACAATACTAAAACAATATTTAGCGATTGGGCTACTAAAGGCATCTTCAAAAGCAGGCGCACTTTATTTGAATTATATGACATTAAAGCTAACTCCAATGATCCTACACTAACTGAACATGTTAGAAACTATTCCAAGCTATTTAAAAAGTCTGCGCAATAGCAAAAGCTAATTATTTAAAAGATAAAATTAAAAATTCAAATAATAAAATCAAAGCCACTTGGAATATGATTAATAAAGAGACTTGTAAAAATACTACTCAAGACCTCAAGTACTCTTTGAAAATTGATAATAAACAACTCAACGAGTACGTAGAAATAGCAAAGGCATTTGAATCTTTCTTTGCTAATATACCTCTTATTACCACTAGTAACTTAAATTCTAGTCCTCAGCTTGCTAATTGTCTTCTTCAATCGAGTGTGGACGAGTGCCTGACTTCTTTTAGTTTCCATCACATCAACCCGGAAACTATACTTAAAACTTTTAAAGAGATCAGCGTAAAGAAAACTGAAGATTTGTGGGGAATATCAGTAGAAATATTAAAAAATATAATAAAAATCATTGCCCCATATTTAGCTGTAATATTTAATGAATGCGTAGATATTGGTCAATTTCCAAATCTGATGAAATATAGCAAAGTTCTACCACTTTTCAAATCAGGTGATAGAAGTGACCCATCTAATTACAGACCAATATCCATTTTACCTGCCCTTAGTAAAATATATGAAAAAGTTATATTCCATCAATTATTGGGTCATTTTAATCTAAACAAATTATTGCATAATAAACAATTTGGATTTACTAAAGGCAAATCTACTACTGATGCGGGAGTTGCACTCATCAAGCACATTTTTGATGCATGGCAAAATAAGCAAGATGCTGTAGGTATATTTTGTGACCTATCCAAAGCATTCGACTGCGTTAATCACCAAACATTATTAATGAAGCTACAGCATTACGGCCTCACAGATAGCTCTCTGAGCTTAGTACGGTCATACCTAAGTGATAGAATTCAAAAAGTCAATGTTAATGGAACTAACTCTTCTGGCGCCCTTTTACAGATGGGAGTGCCCCAGGGCTCGATATTGGGGCCCTTACTGTTTATTATATATGTAAATGACCTACCTTACTTTACTAAAAACTTGTGTGACATAGTATTATTTGCAGATGATACTTCTTTGATTTTCAAAACTAATAGACATAAAGATAACTTTGACGATGTAAATAATGCTCTCACTCAAGTGCTACATTGGTTTACTGTAAATAATTTACTTCTCAATGCTAAAAAAACTAAATGTGTCAAATTTACATTGCCCAACGTAAGACAGGTCAGCACTAGGATTAATATGAATAGTCAAAATGTTGAAGTAATTAATTCTACAGTATTTCTAGGCGTCACGTTAGACTCAAAATTACAGTGGGGTTCTCATATTGCAGCCCTGGCAGGGAGACTTAGTTCGGCTGCATATGCAGTCAAAAAAATAAGACATCTGACCGATATTGAAGCAGCCAGACTTGTGTATTTCAGTTATTTCCATAGCGTTATGTCTTATGGTCTGCTGTTATGGGGCTCTGCGGCTGATATTCAAGCTATTTTTGTGCTACAGAAACGAGCTGTCAGGGCCATATACGGACTTAGACCACGAGACTCGCTTAGAAACTTGTTCAAAGAAATTAACATTTTAACATTAGCATCACAGTACATCTTTGACTGTATTATGTATGTTTGTAAAAATTTAGAAAACTTCCCTCGAAAATCCGACAACCATAACCTAAATACTAGAAATAAACACAAGCTTGCTGTTTCACATCTCAGACTTCATAAGATTGGTAATTCATTCGTAGGAATGAGTGTTAAAATATTTAATAAGTTACCACAAAATCTTGTTGATTTACCAATGCCCAAATTTAAAACACATGTTAAAAATTATTTAATGGCAAAAGCCTATTATACAGTTAATGATTACTTAAATGACAAGAATTTGTGGAAATGATAAACTGTTCGCCTACACCCATGACACTGTACTTAAAAAAAAATTTGGTGATTAAAAAGAGTAACTGGCGAGTTTCTTGCCGGATCTTCTCGTCAGAATCAACTTTCCGATTCCGGTGGTAGAATCACATTATATTTATTCATTTCTTAGTATATTTTTTGTATCGACATATATGTTTAATAACATGTATAATATACATAGCTATAATTTATATTTTTCATGTATGACGATTTGTAAGAGCTGTATATAAGCCTATGCAAATAAAGCACTTTTGAATTTTGAATTTTTTTTGAATTTTATAGAATGCGTCATTAAGTTTGTACAAGATAGCTTGTCGCCAGGCAGATGGAAAACATCTGCGTACTTAGCGCATATACTTTCAATGCTTCGTTTTTCCTCGAGATTAAGTTCTGATAAGTTCAATAATTCTAATAACGTCTTTACGCGAGAAACAGAAATATCCTCTTTTTCAAAATTACAAACTTCAAAATCGTTCAATGAAAAAGTTTCTAAGTCAGTGAGATCTAGGCATACTTCACTATCGGTAGTGTTTAATATTCTCACAGGAATGCGGCCATTATGAGGTTTCGCTATTAAACTTCCTATAAAAACGCCTTTTTGTAATTCTTTAGATAAACAAACACGGTCGTCGCCAGACAATGTAGGTATGTATTTGATTACCTCACATCGCGGCGGTATCAAATGACTAAAGTGATTTAATATAGGTATGGAAACATAATTATTACATTTAGTTAAAACTAAGATATTTTCTTTATAATTAATTACGGCTTGATAACGTTTTAAAAAGTTATCACCTAAAATGCCACTTGCGGAACATGACATATTTTTAAAAACATACATTTTTTCTCTAAAAACTAAACCATCATAAGATAAGTCTAAATAAATATATCCTTCAGATACTAGCTTACCGCTAACTCCTTTAATAACTAACTTTTCAAATGTAAGTAAATTCATCAATTCCGGATAATTGCATAACCATTCGTACTTCAAAACACATAAGCTTGCTCCGCTATCGACTAAAAGATCTATACTAATATTATTATGAATATTTAAAGTGACAGTACTACTGTTATTGTAATTTAATACATAATTTTCAGTAGGGACGAAAAAAATCTAAATTATCATTCTGGGGTTGAGAGTCAGTTTGTGTATCTTTTGTTGAATGATCGTAATTAGTGTGCTGGACGCGATGGAAAGGAATTGTACATATACATACCTAAATATACGGAATAATGAATAGCTTTTTTAGCTATGGTTGAGGGAAAAAAGGAATCTCCATCATTACTCAACTGAATTGCCACTTCAATATCCCTTCGCAAAAAATCCCCTTGACCCTGACCGTTATTTCGACGGAACCTTTTTCTAGGCGTTAATTAAAATAAAACACTCCCAGATACCCGCCTTACTCTGTTTCAATGGACTATTCACAAATCTGAGGGCCTACGACAAAACCGCCACTTACCTATTGGCAAACTAGAATATTTATATTTTAATTTATAGTAAAATAAATGATAAATATTTTACAACATCACATACATTGATCTGACTCCGAGATAGGTAGCTCAAGCAACTGTGTTACGGATATCAGAATCAACAGTGGGATCACAAATATATACATTCAATACTTTTATTCTGTAAATACATACTTATAATACATACAAAACACCCAGACTAATACAAACAGACATGTTCATGCACACAAATGTTTGTACTGTGCGAGGATCAAACCCGTAACCCTTACACCACAGGTAGCATTCGAAACCACTGATTCAAACGGGTCGTAAAATAATATTTTCTGTATCATTTTTTTGACCGTGTGAGAGCCACGCTCCGACATGAATGGGCCGGTTCGAACGGAGTGATACCACGGCCTCACAGAAAACCGGCGTGAAGCAGCACTGTGCTGTGTTTCGCTGCGTGAGTGAAGGTACCGGGGCCTAATCCGGGGGAAAGGGGGTTTCAAGGTTGGCAGCGCACTTGTGACTCCACTAGTGTCGCGGGTGTCTATGGGCGGCGGCATTCGCTTACCAATAGGAGATCCCTCTACCGCCTAGGACATAGCAAAAAAAATGCAATGAAAGTAGTAGGGATTCGAGAGTTCTACGACATAGCTCCGCCCCTTCCCCTCAAATCAAAAAAAAATTTTTTTTTGGGGCCGCTCAACCTAAAAAAAAAAAAAAAAAAAAAAAAAAAAAAAAAAAAAAAGGTTTTGGGGGTGGTTTGAGTCGATTGCAGTGATCCCCGTCTTTCTATCTCTCACGGTTACCGAGATAGCTTTTTTGTTAAAGTGTGGTCTAGTTGATTAAGTAATGACCACCTCATTACGACGATAATACATTAGCACTCGACTCGACAGCGAATCCTCCCTAATTACTGGTGACTAATTACGAGTATGATGCATGCTTGATTTTTAAAAGGGCTTTCTTTATCCAATATGAAACTGGTTTCTTACAAACTGTTCATAAGGGTTAGAAAAAAAAAATAACCCTAACCTAACATTTATCTCTACATTTACTTGTTTCTTACAAACTGTTTATAAGGGTTACAAAAAAAAAATAACCCTAACCTAACCTTTATCTCTACATTTACTTGTTTCTTACAAACTGTTTATCATCATCATCGTCAGCCCATTGCCAAGTCCCCACTGCCGGGGCACGGGCCTCCCTCAATCACATGGGGGGTAATTGCCATACCAATGAAAAAAGAAGGCGGACTTATAACTATGAGTGATCTCTTTCAGACATCCTTTGGGTTTAAGATCAGATTGTTAATTTTATTTAATAATATATTTCAAGGGATTACCAAATAAAAAAATACCCATCTAACACTAATTCACCTAACCAGCAGCATTCCACAAGAAACAGTTTCTAAAACCGGTAAGTACATTTTTATAATTGCATATCGCATTATCCTATAAATTCCTTTCCAAAACTACTTTCTAGGGCTTCTAGTTTCTTAAAACCAGTACCTAAATTACTTTTTTTTATGCAATAGTAACATTAAAACTCAATTAATCGGTATAAAATGCGTGCAGCTCTCCAAAAACTTCACGATTCGTGCCTTGGATTTCTACTTGGTGTCTACTTAATATCTGGCCTGCGAGTGTTCTATCCTAAACACAGCGAAGCAAAGACTATGGATGTAAGTAATGCATTTGTTTATCTTTATTTTACAATTCTTGTGCATTATTGTATCATTTTGAATGTTTTGTGATGGATGTGAACGAGAGTTATTTATCTAATTCGCCCTTTATTCCAATTTTACAGATCCCTCGTTCTACAAACGAATGTGATGTGGTATTCGAAGAAAACACCTACAAACATTATTACTACCCTCCATCTGACGATGAGGATATTACTCCATACCAACAGACTGGTCATCATAAGAGAACAAACAACGAATCCATTGATGAATTTTTCGCAGAACCAAGCCGAAAGAAAGCGAAAACTAAAAGATCATCAACGGTGGGACGACCGAACAAGGACTCTATTTCTTATGTTACTACTAACACAGACGATGGAGCAACTGCGACGCACATGATAAAAATAGATGTCTACGAGCTGAAGAAACTTGAAAATATAGATCAGGCAGACCATTGGAAGCATGCGGATATCCGTGTCAAATATTTCACGAAAAGTTGTAACGATACTATTCACAAAAAAACTCGGCAAATCATTTATGAAGTAACCAAAACCATTTCGAATTCACCGGAGTGTCGAAAATACACAATAAGTAATAAACCATAGTCTCTGCGATGTGTTTAAGATAAAACACTTATGGGTCAGTTAATAATAAAATGTTTTGTACTTAACTATTCATTGGTTTTCTTTGTTTTTCCCAGTTCCTGCTTAAGTAAGATAGGTAGGGTAGATAAATTAAAGTCAGAGTAATTTTAACAATTTTATTAATATACCTTATTATTTATACAGTAGAAAAAAAAGTTACATAATATAGGAATTAAACATAAGTTTTAACAGCGTATCATTCTCAATTGAATTTTCACTAAACATTTTTTCAAAATCTCCTAAATACATTCCTCTTAACTTACAATATAAAAAAAGTAAACAATATTCACCACAAACTGATGAAAACACGCTTTGGATTGGTTTATTGTTATAAAAATGACAGCTTGTATTCCGTCGTAAAAATGTTAAATGATAACCATTAGGTTTACGACCAAAGGTATCAAAGTATTCACCAATACCATCCGCATTCACACATATTGCTACCCAATGCGATCCAGGTTTTGTGTCAGGATCCAAATTACTTATCATATAAAAAGGTGCTGTTACATGAATTGGCATTCTGTTTGCAGCGAAAACATTAAACTCCAAAGAATGACATATTTTTCTCATATAATGTTGTATTTGTAAAGTATTCATGGTAATTTTAGGGAGCCAATTGTATGTATTTACTTCTACACACTTTGATTTCAACTACTGAAATCTACGGTTACATTTCTGTTTTTATCAATTTCAATAACATTATCAAACTCTGCATAAACAATGCAATTAACAGTTTGCGAAAGAGCTGTTTCAAATCTGACTTCTATTCGAACGCTTCCATGTCGTATAAGATTCCAGTGAGCAGTTGAATTTGCTGATAAATCAGGGGTTAAGTCAAAAGCCATTAAGCAATAACCATTAGCATAAGTATCTCTTGAGATACCATTGCCTTCATTCAAGAAATGTATTCCAGTCCCAGAAAACAAAGTATGATAAGTTGATGTAAATAAATTGTCATGAAATGAAGGTTGTAAAGACTTTGATGGGATTTGCATCCCATCTATGTATAAACTGAATGTATTGATAGCATAGTTATTAAAATCATATGGATTTTTCAAAAAACTACCGTTGAATGCTGTATTATCTATGAAACCAATTATACATCTTTTTGGTACTTGGCCAAGAAAAACGTTGTCAAGAGTTTTGCCTTGAACCCCAGATGGAATTGTTAACACTTTAACTTCAGCCCTGGTAATGGGATATTTTGCAGTAGTAGTTGCCAAAACCTTTTGATGAGCAAGCAAAACTGACGGATTTATACGTGCTTTCCGTACCATTAGAGTTGCATCTACAATACAAACTTTAAGCTTAACATCATTAGATGAACACATTAAATTAAACGCATCACGTGATCGCACTAATTTAACACACATTTCAACACCATTAATTAAAAATTTCTCCTGATTAAAAATGTCCCCGTGTAGATGCCCAATCATTTCTACTTCCTTACTTTCTTTAACGAGATTTTGTCTTTTCACGAATCCTTTATTTGAATCATCAGTTGAATTCATGTTTCCAGCGGTATCTTCATACCAAAGTCCACACGTAAGATGTGATTGTTTCGCATGTGGTGCATAGTTTAATAGTGTTTCGATGTAAGCACGATATCCATAAGTATTATTCGGAGGCGAAATCAATTTTTGATTTAAATAAACGTCTAATTGACTAAACAGTGAGTGAAGCCAATTGTTAACTGGAGCCACAGTAGTAGTTGATAACAAAGGTGTTGAGTCTTGATTTATAATTTTTGCTTTAATATGTATCAATGTGTGTGACAAATCAATATAGTCATCTCCAGTTCCAGGAATTTGAAATTCAATAGGTCCATCATCACTCAGAGAAGAAATTGGTTTGTAGTAAATCCATTGTCCATGTTCAATACTAGTTTGGGTAGCCGGCAATGCAAATAAATCTAATTCAGACTTAATACATTCACAAGAATTGTTATGTAAAAATGACATGTTGGATATTAGGAAAATATATCGTTAATTTTTATATTTTTAGTATTCTTTCCTCCTTTTTTCAATGCTCTCTGTTTTAAACGTTGTGACTGACTGACACTCAGTAGTTGTTGTCTTTTACTTTTATATCCAGAACCTTTCATTACACGATCAATCTTATCGTCTGCTTTTCTTTTTAAGTTCGAAGTCGCTTCTTTTATACGATATCTGAGTGATTCATCTAGTGGCTTTGTCTGTACCATGTCAGACAAAAGTCCCACACCTGCATTTAATGCTTCCTTGCCTATAACTTTAGCTCCATTTTTCAATAACGGTAAAACAGACCGGAATAATCCACCTAAAAAACTACCAATACCATGTCCACGCTGATACGCTGATCCTTTATAAATTACACCTATACCTGATCCAGCTTGATGTGTGTAGTAATGTTCATAGGGACACACACTATTGATATTATTATTATATTTCGGATACATTATTGTTTTCTTATGAAATGTAGTTTAACGCAGGTCGTTCCAAATTGAAATGGAACGTTTGATCCAGTGTCCGTTCTTATATCTATTTCGATTGTATCAAAAATATGCGTCTTGTTCGATCCATATGTATATTTCAAAGTATCGATAGGTATTACTCTTAATAATGGGCATATGACATCACCAACCATCTGGGGTTCAATTATATCACAGTAAATAAACATCTGAGATGGCAAACCTAAGTATAAATTAGGAGGAAATTTACTTTGTTTTTTAGTAATAATATTTGTGTCTGGATCAAAACCAAGTTGAAGACTTAACTTAGGTGAAAATTTTAAAGATATCAATTTTTTATCATCACGAGTAACAGTGATATTTTTTAATATTTTATCGTACCTTAACTTGAAGGTTTCTTTCAAATTACATGCAGATACAAGATCTTCAATATTGTCATAGCTATATGGTGGTATTTGAGTTTTATATGACACAGTCGATTCATTCATTTCATCACTAGGTACATTCATTTTTTTTGTAATAAACATAATGTTTTCTTGATTTTGAACTGTAAACATCGTACATGGGTAAAGAAATTCAACAATTCCAACCATCCATTCTCCTTCAAGTTTAAGTGATTTTGGTAACTTCGTACAGAAATTCGCTGTTTTGTTTTCCGGAAAGTATATCATTGAACTGTTACTTGGTAAAGTTAAATAAAAACTGTCACTTGTCATGATTGTTTTAGTTCAGATGCTAATATCCAACTATTAAATTTATTGGGATAACCTTTCCACTTGACTAACAATTCCTTTCTGTGACCAGAATAACGCGAACGCACAATTTTATCTATTTTATATTTCACATTAGGATCATAATGTACTTTTTGTAACTCTTTTTCATAAAATGTTCCGGAAATCACTTCATTTTGTAAGTCTTTTATAGTGTATACCACCCATGGTGACCGTTCTATAAGTGATGTTATAATAAATATTTCATCACTCCAATTAGTTTCGTAACCTTTTTGGAAAATGTGTTTATATTTCGTAATCCTGACATAATCACCAACACGAAATTTCGGTTTACTTATTTTAACAGATAGCGAATTATTTTTTTCAGAATACAAATTTCGCCAAACAGTCATAATGTTCATAGAATTCACATCACAAGGATTCATTTTTATACTTCTATGAAAACTGTGGTTATATGAGTAAAGCAAATCTTGTAATATATCAACATAGCGATATGTATCGTTACGTGTGAAGTACCGCCACATTTTCATTTTTAAAGTTCTTTGAAATCTTTCTACTACACTGGCTTTAATATCAGGGTTATTAGTAGTGTAATAATTAACGTTTTGCAATTTTAAAAACATTTTTACATCTTTTGAAACAAACTCAGTACCTTTATCCGACTGTAAATTAGTAGGGGTAGCTTTAGCTTCAGCAAATATGCTTGCAAAACATTCTTTAATAGTAATAGAATTTTTTTTTCGCATAGATCTTGCATATGCATATTTACTGAATACATCAATAACACACAGAATGTAATTATAACCATCATTATATTCACTATAACTTCTCATATCACTTAGATCAGCTTGCCATAGTTCGTTTAAATTTGATAAAATATATTTGTTTCTCGAAAATCGACGTTGAACAGGTTTGTGAAGGGTGTAAGTTTCTTGAGATTCTAACCATTTTTTTATTTCGTTTCGGTTCATTTTATTTTTCATTGCATTAGTTAATTTATTTAAGTTGCTATAGCCAGCTGGATGAGATACATCATAGTAAATGTTGTGTATTTCTAATAAGGGTTCCATCTTTCCCAGTCTATCTTTTTTTTTATTTTTTCCTTCGAACTAATACTTGATTGTGGGGTAGAATATTCAGATTCTTTTTCAATACTTTTTTCAAATTTCTTACCAAAGTCTGGTGTGTTGGTCATGACATTGATGTAAGTTGCTCTCCTTGGGTTACCTATATAACTTAAAGGTACCCTTAGTTCTTTTAAAATGGCAACAAATTCAGGCCATCCGTCTGGGGAGCTATTTTTCAGAGGTCTGATAACATCATTAAGTAAATCCACTATATTACTTCGGTAAATCTCTTTTTTATTTATAAAAACAGTACCTCCTTGGTTCCAATAAATTTTATCTTTGTTTTTTAACAAAATATCTAATAAAAGCTCACCTTTTATTTTATATGTTTTTGGTAGTAATTGAATTAATTGTGATTTAGTGTATGAATCACTTACACTGCTACTTGTCTCGTCTATCTTCGAAGCGCTCTGCTTGATTTCTAAATTTGGATCCTCAATGTTTCCACTTTTATCGGTTTCTGTTCTATCTAGAGAGAGTATTGGAATCTCTAAAGGTTTGCGACCTTGACTAATAAAATACAGATATCTTTGTAACGTTTGTAAATATAGTGACCATTTTTCTCGGTCGTTAGTTTTTGTCTTTAAAACATTATGCATTTCTTCATCCAAACGGGATAGGTTGTGTACATTGCTGTTGACGTTATCATTATTTTTGAGTTTTTCTATTGTTTCAGGTTCAATCAATATCATTTTCTTAGCATTCTCCATCGTGTTCTTTACTTAACAAGTGAATTCAATAATGCACTCAACACTGATCCTATAATAATAGGCAAAAAGGCACCACCCCTTTGTATTATTATTTTCTTTCGCAAATTATTTTTGCCTTTTGAAATAAGTTTTCGAAGAATATTTTTATACTTATTCAACTTTTGTTTTTCCTTATCGGGAATAGGTATTTTTCCTCGTAAAACGTTAAATATGCATTCGCAAATGCAGTTTATTTCTTCTTGGTTACAAGATTTTAATAATGCTTTGCGAAATTTAGGTTTTAGGACATGTAATGCATTAAGAAACTCTTTATGCGTAGTAACTCTAGTGATCATTGTTTTAAAATGAAGTTCTTTGCGGATTTCTCTCGTATTTATATCCCTTTTTAGCTATGTAACAGATAGTATATTCGTTTGGAAATACATTCGTCTTGAATCGATATTGATCTTCGGTATTTTGTTTCAGGTCAATCATGAGGTAACCGTGTGCTTTACTTGTAGCATCTTTATAAGCTTCTTCAACGAACTTTGAATTTTCCGGTGAAAGTTGGCGACTAAGAAATCTAATTTGTGTTCTATCTCGTGGATTTTTAAAATATATTATGTAGCTTGAGTTCAATGAAATATCTCGTTGACCCTTTCCCTGATGAAATAAATTTTGAGTAATGTAAAATACACTTAGGTTCCGGTGATGACTGCCTTTTGTAAAAATATCTACCACACGACTGTCACTTTCTCTCATAAGGTCATCAATTATTATGAGTTGTGGTTCTATACCATCAAACATGTGCAGTTCCGGAATACCTTGATAATAATTGACATTAGATAAGTTATACAGCGGTTGCATTTCATCATAACACCACAAAATGTTTTGAAACTCTACATTACAAATTTGACCCATATTTTTGATAAACTCACAAACAAATTTAGATTTTCCACATCCACTAGGACCGGCAACAATTGCTGTAAAGGGATGTTCGAAAAGTAACATGACAGTACAGGGGAATATACGAATAAAATTATACGACTTCTCTCAACTAAATTTGAATGCAATATGAAATAAAAATAAAAATGTGATCAGTTTTAAGAAACATTTATTACTCAACACATAAAATTAAAATGTACAGTTCTCAAAGAAACAAATTCATATTAACATAAACAAAATTTATGAAGAAATATTTACAAACGTATACTTACTACTAAATTAACATAAGATAATCACGACTTAAACTATATTATGAACTAAAATTAAATTATAATTAACTAAGTTAGTTTAATGATTTTAAAGAATAGTGACCCCAAGCTAATGTGTTTGTACATTTTGGGATTATGTAACGTTTAGTATCATTATAAGATAAACTTATTTTATTAATTTTTTGTGTAAAAATCACATGTTTAATTGACCTAAACCGATACATTTCTGCAAGTTGTATATTACTGTCGAATAAACAAGACTTATATTTATCTAATCCTAACCTTTTAGTTACACATTTGTTCACACCCTTAGCCTTAGTCATAGTTTTATTATTAACCCTCATAGCATACATTTTAGAGCGCAAACCCACGAATTCAGTGAAGATATCACCATTATTTTCGTCTTTAAAAAAACCCAATTTCTTTTTATTTACAAGAGGAAAACCATAAATATTGTTTTTACAATAATCTGATGTATCAAAATGATTACTGAGATCACTTTTAAGTTCTTTGTATAAATCAGTACAAAATATTTGATAAACTAAGCTATCAGTGTCAGTATACAACAACTTTAAATTTGTAAACTTACATTTCATATATTTATAATGAAAATTATACATCAACGTTTTTGATATATCTAATATGCAAAATCCTAAATATATAGGTTTATTATATAAAAGCTTTGTCTTTTGTAATTGAACCGCCACTAAATTTTCGGAAAAAATACTAAGACTATGAAATTCTGGTTTAGCGATTAAACTTTGGACACCTTTTATTTTACCACAATCCTCCCAGTCTGTTAACAATTTAACATTAACTCTCTTCTCAATATTTTCCATGGTTTTGCCAAAAATAGAATTATTCATTAACTTATAAAAATCTTTTTCAAAGTCTGAATTCGCTAGAGTGCGTAAATGTGTATTTAAATCTATGTATTTTTTTAACCAGGGACTTTGATTAAATTTTAAAACTCGATGAACTTTTGTAAGTTTTAAACCTAATTCCAAACATTGTATGAGATTCCTATAATGTATAATATATTTTTTCTTATCGTATAAATTTGGCACTAACTTAGGTTCTATAGACCCACCCACACAAATATTTTCAGGACACAAGGGAAAGTCAGAATGGGCGTCATGAAGGTTTTGAGGATATTCTAAATCTACTTCTAATATGTATCCTATTTTTGAATCTATTGGCACATTAAAATTAATATTATTTGTTTCCCATTCAAATTGAGATATCGGTAGATATTGCGACATTGCCCAACCATACAAATTGTTAGCATCTAAGTATGTTAGGTACGAACTAGGTTCATCAGGTTTGAAATCTTCCATGTAAGGATTATTAGCTTTAGCATACCTATTACTGCACTGAGATATACCACCTCTAATACCGGATTTTACAAATGCTATCTTTTCGAAGTCTGTCAACAACTCTAATTTAACTTGTGTAAACTTTAACATAGCATCCCAACTTAATCCCGGTGCTGTATAATAATGAACAGGATCCAAACCATAAGTCTTCAAACATACATTTCTAAAGTTTTCAAATACATCACTTAAAAGTAACACATCCGTTTTCAGGTAAAGATTTGAATAATCTAACATACTATTACATTGAAAATGAGACCAAACACTCTGGGCATGTGTATAGTCATCAGATGAAATGGTAGAATTCGTAAGAGAGCTATAAAAATCATCAATTTTTGGTAGTGAAGTAGATTTAAGAGAGTCAAAACACTTCAGGAATTCATAGGGGAAAACACCTTTTCTTTTTAACAAATCAAAATCACATTCATTAGGATATTGACTTCGAAGTTCATTAAACTGATCATTGGTTAAGTTACTTGCTAGAGAATCTAAGCTACTAGATACGAATTTAAAAGAATCAATAAATCTTAGATTTAATTTTTGGCCATTTATATTGAGTACTTTTGAAAAAGAAATATACTTTTCCTTATTCTTAGGAATGATTTGAACTTCACCTTCAGCAAAGTTCAAAGCATGGACAATAAAATGAGCATCGTAATTACTGAGATTATGTAATATTACAGGAACAAAATCTATCTTATTAAACTTTTTACTGCAATTTTCATGAGCTACTCCAATAAAAGATCCTGTGTACCAATCGTGATCAATAAATTTTTCTGCGTTTAAAGATTTTTCGCATATGTAACATACAATAGCATCATTAATACATTTTTTATCTTCAAGAGTGAGGGGGACAGGTCTTGTTTGTTTACAATTTTTTTCACATATTACTTTCAAATCTCTCTGAAGTTTGCTCAAAAAAATATGAGCACAATTTTCTCCATTGTACGACACGTATTTCGAAAAATTATCATCATATGAACATTTAATATAATAACCGAAACTGTACACGTCATGTCTCTGAACATTGGTAGTTGATGATGTATTAGGATCAGGAGAACATGATTCAATAGGCTTTAAAAATGATTCGAAGTCGGCATAAATAACAAAGGGAACTCTCTTTTTTTTATTAAATTTATCGAAATATACTTTGTTATTAGAATCATTTTCACCAGACCAATTTTTTCTAAATACGTTTGGACTAGGTAACTCAGTACGAATATGCGCACAATCGTTTTTCTGATGAGAAATAAGAGCATTAGTATTAGGGAAGTATAGTAAACAACCATCACATATGTGAATAGCTCCATTACGCTGAGTTATCTGTTTACTAACTAATCGGGACAAATTTTTAATATAACAGTAATGTCCATTACTCCCGTTGGTTATATAGAGCAAATTAATGTGTTTGGGTTTTCGCGATTTCGTAAAATGTAACGGACCAATTACTTTATGACACTTAGATTCAATATCATATTCTAAACCAAAAACGTTTATACTTATATTATTTAATCGTTCTACTTTATGAATATCTGTTATTTTAACTGGAAACGAGATGCCGTCAAATTTTAGCTTATTTTCGTTTTTTGGAATAAGAACTTACAAGATCAAGATGATTTGTTGCTGGATACAACGCGGAGAGTAAAGCCCACTTTAGGCATTGCACATCTGCATTCTTAACATTAACTATAGCTTTTTTAAGTCGAATATCATGTGGTAATTCAATAAAAGATGATCCTTTTAGGGGATTAAATTTGTTAATATTCATATCTAAACTAATTATATCTTTAAGACTCCATCCGCTATCTTTTCTCTCAAATTCACTTATTCTATGTGCTAATGTTTCTTTCAGAGCATTAATAAATATTAAAATATCATCCGATTCAGATATTATGAAGTTAGAAGTTTGAAAATCAAAAATATTACATAAATCTTTACTTGGTTGAACGAAATTAGCAAATAAAATAAAGTTAACTTTAAAGGTTTTTAAACGTAATCTACTATCTATAACTAATTTAGTGAGATCATCGGTTATTGAACTCAGAAAATATTCAACGGTGCTGAGATCTTTTGTACCGACTGATGAAGTTATCTTGTAAGTAAAAATTCTTTTTCCAAAAGCGGTTTCCAATAACGTTACATTTGGCAAATCATGATGTATTTGAAAAGTATTAGTTTTATGAATATTGCTTTTAATATGGTTTGCTAAATACCTTTTCTTCACAGAAATGTTACAAGCTGAGCAACGCACCATGTCGACATCGCTTGTTTGTGCTGAATCACGTTTTGGAGTCAAAGTTACATCTGGTTGCCGCCTCTTATCAGTTGTATGCATCTGTAGCTGTTTCTTATCAGCTACGCGTTTTTGTCCTCTACCACATTGAATATTGATTCTGGAATATAACACGAACATTTGAATATGATGAACTCAAAATCCGTTAAAAAAAAACAAAAAAATAAAAAGCAATAAACGAATACTTACGTTTTCTCTATTTGTTCACAAATTTGAACAAGTTCTATATCCTCAGTAGTTGATGACAAAAATTCATCATTTTTTGAACTGTCTGTTTCATGAAGTCGTTGTTTTTTGGATACACTTCCCAAATGTACATTGTTATCAGCTACGCGTTTTAATCCTCTGTTATACGTTTCCTCTATTTTCAAACAATTTGCGAGAAGTTGGTCATCAAAGTATGAGCAACTAATATCATTCTCGTCTTCAAGAGAAGGTAAGAAAAATACACTGACACAATGTTCACCGGCCATTATCACAGTAAGGAGTTATTACAACAGTGGACAGTTACAAATTATAAAGAGACAATAAATAGATTCTTAACAACTTGGAGAACAAGACACAAGTAAATTAACAAATTCATTCGTCTACTATTTATATCGATAACTTAATATAGAACCATTAATTATAACATTTAAAAAATACCACCATGAATACTTAGCTAATTGACTTAAGTATCGTGGTATTTATTTTTGAACTGATGAGGTTGGCGATTAAAGCTAACTAATAATTTATTGTGTATTTTCGACACTCCGGTGAATTCGAAATGGTTTTGGTTACTTCATAAATGATTTGCCGAGTTTTTTTGTGAATAGTATCGTTACAACTTTTCGTGAAATATTTGACACGGATATCCGCATGCTTCCAATGGTCTGCCTGATCTATATTTTCAAGTTTCTTCAGCTCGTAGACATCTATTTTTATCATGTGCGTCGCAGTTGCTCCATCGTCTGTGTTAGTAGTAACATAAGAAATAGAGTCCTTGTTCGGTCGTCCCACCGTTGATGATCTTTTAGTTTTCGCTTTCTTTCGGCTTGGTTCTGCGAAAAATTCATCAATGGATTCGTTGTTTGTTCTCTTATGATGACCAGTCTGTTGGTATGGAGTAATATCCTCATCGTCAGATGGAGGGTAGTAATAATGTTTGTAGGTGTTTTCTTCGAATACCACATCACATTCGTTTGTAGAACGAGGGATCTGTAAAATTGGAATAAAGGGCGAATTAGATAAATAACTCTCGTTCACATCCATCACAAAACATTCAAAATGATACAATAATGCACAAGAATTGTAAAATAAAGATAAACAAATGCATTACTTACATCCATAGTCTTTGCTTCGCTGTGTTTAGGATAGAACACTCGCAGGCCAGATATTAAGTAGACACCAAGTAGAAATCCAAGGCACGAATCGTGAAGTTTTTGGAGAGCTGCACGCATTTTATACCGATTAATTGAGTTTTAATGTTACTATTGCATAAAAAAAAGTAATTTAGGTACTGGTTTTAAGAAACTAGAAGCCCTAGAAAGTAGTTTTGGAAAGGAATTTATAGGATAATGCGATATGCAATTATAAAAATGTACTTACCGGTTTTAGAAACTGTTTCTTGTGGAATGCTGCTGGTTAGGTGAATTAGTGTTAGATGGGTATTTTTTTATTTGGTAATCCCTTGAAATATATTATTAAATAAAATTAACAATCTGATCTTAAACCCAAAGGATGTCTGAAAGAGATCACTCATAGTTATAAGTCCGCCTTCTTTTTTCATTGGTATGGCAATTACCCCTCATGTGATTGAGGGAGGCCCGTGGCCAGT
This sequence comes from Marasmia exigua, assembly GCA_019059595.1. NCBI lineage: Eukaryota > Metazoa > Arthropoda > Insecta > Lepidoptera > Crambidae > Marasmia > Marasmia exigua. The sequence goes on along the minus strand of JADPWL010002274.1, from coordinate 2,481 downwards.
GGGGACTTGGCAATGGGCTGACGATGATGATGATAAACAGTTTGTAAGAAACAAGTAAATGTAGAGATAAAGGTTAGGTTAGGGTTATTTTTTTTTTTGTAACCCTTATAAACAGTTTGTAAGAAACAAGTAAATGTAGAGATAAATGTTAGGTTAGGGTTATTTTTTTTTTCTAACCCTTATGAACAGTTTGTAAGAAACCAGTTTCATATTGGATAAAGAAAGCCCTTTTAAAAATCAAGCATGCATCATACTCGTAATTAGTCACCAGTAATTAGGGAGGATTCGCTGTCGAGTCGAGTGCTAATGTATTATCGTCGTAATGAGGTGGTCATTACTTAATCAACTAGACCACACTTTAACAAAAAAGCTATCTCGGTAACCGTGAGAGATAGAAAGACGGGGATCACTGCAATCGACTCAAACCACCCCCAAAACCTTTTTTTTTTTTTTTTTTTTTTTTTTTTTTTTTTTTAGGTTGAGCGGCCCCAAAAAAAAATTTTTTTTTGATTTGAGGGGAAGGGGCGGAGCTATGTCGTAGAACTCTCGAATCCCTACTACTAATGAATCCCTCATCTTGGCAATTATTCCTGATTGCAACCAAAATTCTCGCTCGGGAGCCCGGAGTACGCTTACACCATAATTCAGTATTTGGGGAGTCTGGTAATTACAATGAAGCCTTGAACGCCTGTTGGTCTAGTGGCTTAAGTACCGGGCCGTGATCTCAGGGTCCTGGGTTTGATTCCCGGGTCGAGCGAAAAGTAAGTTTCGAATTTTTCGGACATAGCTCGGGCTTGTGATCACCAATCCGCATTTGGCAAGCGTGGTGATTAAGCCTAATCCCATCATAGTAGCGATAACTTGATTTCTATGATGGAGGCCTTGCCCTGCAGAGGGACAGTTTATAGGCTGATGAATGAGAAAAAAATGCGTTCTGACCTTCGCAACCGTTTAAAAACGTATAAACACCATGCTTTTTTAACCGTATTACTCCCTTATCTGAGGCACTATACTAATGAAAACAAACATTTTTCCTCAAGGAAATTTGAGTCTAATCTCAGAAAAAAAAAAACACCTTTCCAAACAAAAGTGATCACCTAATTTCACCGGCTCACTTTCATCATCGGGACACAAGAAGGGGTTACCGCCCTTATGGCGTAGAAATACCGCCAATTCGTACCAAACGGCTCAAAAGTACATTCATGCTGCGTACGGCTAAGGAACGGCCGACAGAACTCTCTGCCGGAAGATGTGTTCCCTGAACGATATGATCTGGACATATTCAAGGAAACAGTGAATAGGCGGTTACTAGACAGACGTGATCCATCCTCGGCCACGTTATCACTTACCATCAGGTGAGATTGTGGCCAAATTTCTGGCTATTCTAATAAAATAAATGCAGTGTGGTCCCCGGCAGAGTAGAATAGGCGACCCTCACTCTTACCGAGGTGTCATAAAAGGTGACTAAGGTAAAGCTGCTGGCATGATCAACAGCACCCAGAGAAGGAAAACTCTGCATTTATATCAAAACCCTCGCCAACCCGTCTGCCAAGCGTGGTGAGTATGGCAATTAATTACCCCTCATGTGATTGAGGGAGGCCCGTGCCCCAGCAGTGGGGACTTAAATGGGCTGATGATGATGAATAAAATAAAAAATAGCTGATAGGTGCAATTTTTATCAAAAGGTGAAAATTTTAGAGATTAGAATCTATGTTCCTTGGGGATTATTTTTGTTTTCATTAGTATAGTGCCCCAGATAAGGGAGTACGACGATTAAAAAAACATGGTATAAGTATAACTTGTAAAACGCACGTTTCAGAAACTATCCGAAACGTACAGGTTTCCTCACGATGACTTCTCCCGCCGCCGAGCTAATGGAAGAAATACGCACATGGATTTGAAAATCCAGAGGTGCATGCTGCCTCCATTGTCCTCACTCACGCAGCGAAATAACAGCATAGTGCTGCTTCACGTCGGTTATTCTGTGAGGCCGTGGTATCACTCCGGTCGAGCCGGCCCATTCATGCCGAAGCGTGGCTCTCACGCGGTCAAAATATGGAAGATGTGGGTTCAAAGCCTGCCTGAACACGTTATTATTTTTTTAATGCGATCATTAAATTAAATCTGTCGCATTCTAACAAAATAGACTCACAGTGCGTGCGAAAGGGACTGAGATAAAGTCAGATGGATCTGTTTCGTCCTAGCCTCTGATACCAAAGTGCCGAGTCATACAAAATCAAAAGGTAAAGGAACACAACGAAAAAGTAAAGGAAATAGGTATGTATTTTTAACAAGACAGGAAGTTTATCTACCGCTGGCCATTCTAATACAAAGCTACTGGTTTATGGACTTCATTTTTTTTTTTGTTTCCGGATGGGTAAATTTGGAACAGTATTTTTGCTGGCGAACCGATGTGGAAGACATTAAAAAAACCACGAATTTAGAGGCTTTTATACAGTGTGTCCGGTGATGGGTGTCGGA
>JADPWL010002269.1:0-13706 GCA_019059595.1 Marasmia exigua | reverse complement strand
TTGGTAAAGCAAGGAAATAGAATTGTGGGCCATTTATGTTGATAATATAAGTATTTAGTGAGTACTTAAACTTCATCGTCATCGTCATCATCGTCATCGTTAGCCTATTTAAGTCCCCACTGCTGGGGCACGGGCCTCCCTCAATCACATGAGGGGTAATTGCCATACTCACCACGCTTGGCAGACGGGTTGGCGAGGGTTTTGATATAAATGAAGAGTTTTCCTTCTCTGGGTGCTGATGATCATGCCAGCAGCTTTACCTTAGTCGCCTTTTACGACACCTCGGTAAGAGTGATGGTGGCCTATTCTACTCTGCCGGGACCACACGGCACGGTACTTAAACTTAATCCCCTTATTTTAAAATGCGGTCTATGAAAAGTTCCGGAACTAAACTCGCACCCGTACCTTTTAACATTGTGTATCGGAAGGGGTTAAGTTCAAGCCGAGCTTTAGTAAGGTAATAATTTAAGCCCGCGATTTATAATGAAGTGGATGGAAGCTAAGATATATTTTTTTCATGAACTGTAGGCTAACGCTTGACCACACTCTCACCTGATGGAAAGTGACGATGAGGTCTAGGATGTAACGCGTTTGCCTAGAAGATGCCTGTTGACTCTTGGCTTAAAGATGTCCAGATTGTAGGGGTCCGGAAAAACAGACCTTGGCAAGGACTTCTAATCCTTAGCTGTCCCCATTATGAACGTGAAAGCAAATTTATTCACGATGAAACCCAATCGTAGCATTTCATTAAGTAACTAATTAAAGTATCAGCCTATGGAACTGTACCAGGGCAAAGGCCTCCATCATAGCTACTATGATGGGATTAGGCTTAATCACCACGCTTAAAGTTACCTACATACTCTACGAAAAGAATTCAAAATAGTTTGCAAGAAGACATTATTTTTATTATTATGTCCAGGGTCAAAAATGATATATCAAGAATGAAAGTTTGGAAGACTATAAGCAATGTCCTGTATTGAAAGTAAGTAACACTGATATATGACTCTTCCTATAAATTAGAACAGGTAAACCCATCATTACACAATCTAAGATTGCCAATCTCAGAACCGATCCAGATTGTCAATCTACTGGACGTAAACCACTATTTACACAAAAAGTGCATAAGACGTTCGGTGACGGGGACGCAGTAAGAGCCGATAATTGCTGCGCACGCGGCGATGGCTATCAGTTGATTAGATGCGCGAAGGGATGCTAAGTTGATTAAATATCGATAAAAATTGACGATAATTTCGACACCTGTCTGATGTCAATTTTTTTACGATATTAATGGATGCATCCTTTTAATTAGATAGAAATATTTGAAATAGGTATTTATATTTTCAAAACACCGTCATTGAATTAAAATTGCTTTTAATTGTTTTGGCGATGTTTCCTTAGAAAAAAATCACGACTGAATTGACAAGCTTTTTTGCATCGTTAGAAATCATCATAATCATTTAGGTACTCTTGTTTACATGAGTACTTACCTAGATTTACAAATAAAGATTTTTAGGTTCTCGCAGCTTACCTCCAGAGCCATATAAACGTCCTTACAAAGTGTCCTTATTTTAAAAATAACGAATTCAGCAATATTACTTAGCACATAGAGTAATTTTGATTTGATTCAATCCACCATTAAATTTTATCGATACTATCAGATTTTTTAAATATCCTTTCAAACCTAGATCTGAAGGCGCGGGCGCAGCATGAGCCGCCCTGCAATAAATATCGATATTATAAACATATTTCCTCGGTTTAACACTTAATATTTTAATTATGCGATGATTGAATGTATTTTTGACGCCAAAAATTTTGTTTATTATTTTTTAATCTATGAAACTACTTCTGCGGCGCAAATAAAGCCAGGCACTTAATCTGGGTATTGTAGGTACAGCCCTTGTTTGAGAAATCTTATCTGCCCACCTCCCAAATTGTTATTTTTATCAAACCCTCAAGGCTCCATCAAAAGTATCTTTAACATCATCTTTATTCGCATAACATTGCGTTCCATTATCATTATAACATTATTTGATTAAAACCGAACGCGAAAAATTATGAATGCGAAGTTTTTTTTTGTAATTAACTGTATCCGCGAGAGATACTTAAATTTTCAGAATCAATAATTAAATGCCATTGACATGGACTTGATACGAAAGTATTATTTAAGGTAGGGCATTCTAGCGACGCCAATTGATTTAAATTGTTGGCAACTGAACTGGATATCTTTTTAACAATTTCGAAACTGCAGCCTCTCGGAAAACAGTTATACCATTTATTTAATACTTATACTTAACTTTTGGGTCCGCTTTTATACTCCAAATTTGAATTACCGGTAAAACGGCCACTTATGGCGTTAATCCAATTTTCGAGTGCAAAAACAGATCAAAAGTGCACAAAAGTATAAATGTTTGCTTAGGGACTGCCGCTCCCAAATTGTTTAAAAGAGATCCGGTTTAGTAGCTAACAATTTAAATCGACTAGTGTCGCTAGTTAGGGGTACCCGTCGCCTGAACCATTTGTGATATGTTCACAAGTTTATTAAACAGCTCGGACGAAACAATCAAACGTGTTCTTATCCTTATGACATCATTATCTTCTTTACGATCACAGCTTTCATTAGCCTAATTACAGGTAAAGATCAATTATATCACCGCTTTAACGGACCAGATCTGTTGGCTCTACAGGTTCGTTTCCCGATGTTTGTACGTTTGTGTAGGATGCAGTACACTTGTCAAATCGAGTGGGATTAATTTGCGTTCGGCATGCAAATCGGCTATTTCCAGGGCTATTAATTAGCAGAATCAATTACTTCATGGTACCAACTTTTGCGTATATAAATATAGAGCCCTTGATATAAGAACTATATTAGATCAGTGGATAAGAACGTGGGCCTTCTAAAAGAGAGATCGCATCAAATACATCGAGCGTAACCTTTGGTTTTCAAATATACTTCTACAGTTATCCGACCCGACGACCCGATTAGAACAGTGGTAGTGAACGCTGCCTCTGATACAAGGGTTGCGGGTTCGATCCCCGCACAGTTCAAACATTTGTGTGCATGAACATGTTCGTTTGTATTGGTCTGGGTGTTTGCTCTGTATTATAAGTATGTATTTACATAAGAAAAGTATTATATGCATATATTTGTAATCCCACTGTTGATTCTGATATCCGTAACACAGGTGCTTGAGCTACCTATCTCGGAGTCAGATCAATGTATGTGATGTTGTGAAATATTTATTTATTATTATTATTATTTATTATCTTGGCGTTGAGAGAAGTCACCGTGTTAAAAACCTGTACGTTTCGAATAAAACTGTGGATTGCCACAATTAATAACCTGCATGATCCAGTCTGCAGATCCGCAGGAGAACTAAGATCAAGGACATAGCCTAAAGGATTCCATGCCTCAAGTGGCAATGGGCAGGGCACATAGCGAGGAGAACAGACGGACGTTGGGGCGGAAAGGTCCTCGAGTGGAGGTTACGTACAGAAAGTCGCAGCCGTGGCAGGCCCCCCACAAGGTAGACCGACGGTCTGGTGAAGGTCGCGGGAATCCATTGGATGCGGGCGGCGCAGGACCAATCTGTGTGAAGATCATTGGGGTAGGCCTGTGTCCAGCAGTGGACGTCTATTGGATGAAATCATGATGGTGATGATGATCCAGTTGGGCGGGTTGGGATATGTCTAATTACGTTAGCTGCAGCCGGAGGATCGAAAAAAAACCAAATTTAAAATAAAAGATTTAATTAAAATTATTACAGAGTTTAAAATTAACTATTTCTAAAGTATTGAGACCTAATCGAAGTATGATTATGGAATGATAAAATTATGCACGAATTGTCCATCGGAAGTAGGCATTGACGTCACTGGCGAAATGTTGAAATGCACCGTCTGCACCAATGTATTTGTTTCCACGCGAAATGTGGGGCAGCAACCTCAGCGATCTTCTTGGGATATGGCTATGTAATTCCTCCCCCTTTAGAACGGCGACTATTTTAGCACGTTGAGTGAAAATGTTGCCGGGATAGTCTTCGAATTGTCATGGTTTTCAGGAGCAGGTGTATGTTCTTCTGCGATTGTTAATTTTCTGCATTTCCCAATATAGCGGCGGCATAGAAGAATGATGATAAGTGCACTTGTACTTAGTAGTATGACGTAAAATGGTATCGTCGTGTGGTACAAGGTATCGATTTGAGTACTATCAAGCTTGATCGGTGATTCCATCATGATTCTATCCTGGATGCTGTGTAGCTCTTGTAGATTGATTGAATTTAGATTGATATGGGATGTGATCTTGGTGTTTCCTTCCACGTTGAACGGTATCTCGGTGAGTTTAAGGGGCTGGCCTTTTACTTCATCGTTGTCATTTGTGATCGTGAACTCTCCAGTTTTTAGACGGCAGCCAACTGGAATGGTAACGAGATAGCTTCCTTGAAGTGTGGTATAATCTTGCCTTCCACAAACGAGCTGGACCTTGGTGGGAAGCGGGAAAGATAGGGCGTAGTGCTGGTCGTCCAATTTCTCTAGGGCTTCTTTCTTCAAGGTGACCGTCGAGTACTCGCAGGTGTCCTTCAGGATTTGGTTGACTATTAGTTCCTGGATGCAATCAGACTTTGTACGTAGCTGCTGGTGTATAGAGTTTTCACACAGAAACCAGTTTTTGAACTTCGGACATTCTGTCTCTATGTACATGAATGAAATCTCGTTTGTTGCTATGAAGGGATAGGTGGGAATAAGAGCCTGATCATTTTTATTAGGTACTATTGAGAGATGGTATAAGTTATAGATGTCTCTAGATATGATAGGAAATTGAAAGATAAAGACTAACTGGTTATTGGTATAATATGAGCCTGGCTTAATTATCTCATAATATTGTCTCAATTCTAGATTAACTAATTGATCGTCACTATAAATAACTTTAAGCTTACTTAACATAGAACTTAGAATATCTATATCTATCATCGAATGATGTGTGCTTGATGCACGTATAAAAGCTAAACTATTCTCTAATCTTATTAATTCTTGAGCAAGATCCTCAATGTTCTCACTAACTATTACTAAAAGCTGAGCGAACTTGGCATATTTAATCAGATTATTCTCATTATAAGCATTACTTTTTAATATTAGTTCCAATGTATTGTTAATTTTAAGTTGATTGCTTAAAATTGGTTTAATATATCGTTATGTTTAGACATCCATTCCTTGCTGATACTAATATGGTTATTAAATTCAGATGATATCTTGTCTTGGTTACTGTTTAAAATGTTAATTGCTCTATTATATCTAATAGCATCAGTATAGTCCAGGTTACCTGATATGCTTTTAATAACTGAACCGAGGCCATCTACAAGGCCTCTCTTCACTCTAGTAGGTTCTAGTGATTTAAGTTGTTTTAACACCTTGGAAAGTTTGTCAGTAAGATAGTCGATTTGTATTTCGTATAAAACATAAGTGTCGTTAGTTAGTTGTTTTCTATAATCTTTCAGTTGAGTCGATAATAAGTTAATCCTGTCTTCAATGTCATTTAGTTGTACATACTGTATGAACGTATGATGATGAGTTATCAGTCTCATAGGTCCTAGTTTGTGTGGTAAGAGTCCTGGTCCATCAGCTAAGCTTTCAATTTTTATTTCTTGAGGTCGGGTGATCCCGATGATCGCTACTAACAGTATCCTGCAACAAATTAACTGCTTTAGGGACTCGTTTTATACGTGACTTGGCAATAGGGCCACGTTTTTTGGATGTGTAAATGTGCACTGGTAGATCTGCGAGGACTGTGTCTTGGGTGTAGCGAGGGGCTGTCTTCTGACGGCTGGCTAACGGGTTCTTAATGAAGACTTGTTGTTCAGGAGCGTACTGTACCTCGGGTTCCCGGTTCTGATTCCTGTTATTTATTATTTCGGTCCTATCTATTAACGTCCTATTATTAACTATATCGTAGACTTTTTTCATTTGCTCCTTATGATTAAGAAGGTATTGTTGTAAAAGATGCTGCGTTAGGTCTAGATCTAAACAGTCTCTAGGGTCAAAATGTCCAGTCAATAAGTCAAACGGTCTGCATCTCGTAAAGCTGTGGATGGAACTATTGTACGCTATTAGAGCATAAGGCATAAGGTTTACGATGGGTTCATCTTTATGTTGCAATTTCAAGAGCCTAAGATGTTCTAAAAGAGTAAGATGAAATCTTTCGATATTGCCGTTATCGTTAGGGGAATGAGCCAAAATTCGGTGATGATTGATTTTATGTAGCCTCGTAAACTCTAGAAATAGCTGGTTTGTGAACTCAGTTCCATTGTCAGTTATAAGAGTGAGAGGTATGCCATGATGTGTACAGTACTGCAATAAAGCTTGGAGAATACTAAGGGCGGTACCGTCTCGTAAGTGATAAGCCTGCCCGTACTTTGTGAACACGTCAATAAAGGTGATGTACTTCTCGCTCTGCACAGTAAATAGATCCATATGAACTATTTCAAAGGGCTTGGTAGCTGGAGGTACAACATTGAACTGAGGCCTAACAGGGTTCCTATCATATTTGCCTTGACCACAGATGGTACACTCATTAATAAACTTAGTAATCTGGTCTTTCATTTTAGGCCAGTAATACTTTCGTGATAAGGCAAGGTAGCATTCAGTTATGCCACGATGGTTTGTTTTACCATCATGGTAGTGGCGAATGATTTCCTGTTGGTGGAGGTATTCTTTTACATTTTCTAGTTCTACTTTGGCTAGGATAAGGTTCATAGCTGAGCCCTTGAATTTATCCTGTAAAATTGGGATGATAGAGTACATAGCAAGTGGAGGGTTGATCAATAGAGCGGTTTTCACCTTGGGGTTAATGTATTCCTTAACTGCATTTATAACGTCTTCTTCCAGGTTAGTTTCCGATAGTTGAATGGCTATACGTGTGTGTGTATCAAACGGCTTAGTAACAATAGGTTTTCTCTTTACGTCATTAACAACGGTAAAACAAATCTGCCTATTGAATTTATTTAGTGGTTCGTCCGTTATCGGGATTTCTAAAATAGGGTGCTCATTGCTGGTATGTACCGTTTCGGTCGAAGAGTTAAGTTTAGTCTGTGTCTCAGTAGGGTTTCCTAACAAGGAGTTCAGTTCGTCTATTTCGTCCATCAATGATTTAGTGTCGGTCATGTGAATTTCAACACGAGAAAGGGCGTCAGCATTTGTGTTAATCTTGCCCTTTTTGTACTGTACAGTAAAGTCATATTCACTTAGTCGTAGTCGCCATCTAGTCAAGCGTGAGTTTGGTTCTTTCAAATTCATCATCCATTCTAGTGGCTTATGGTCAGTCAGTACTTTGAACTTCCGCCCAAATAGATATGGTCTAAAGTACTTAGTAGCCCATACTATTGCTAGGAGTTCCTTCTCGATAGTGCTATAGTTGATTTCACTTTCGTTGAGGGTTCGGGAAGCATAGCACACAGGCTTATCTGATCCGATTGGGCCTTGGGATAGGACGGCTCCAATGGCCAAATTAGATGCATCAGTTGTAAGATTAAACTCTTTGGTGAAATCTGGGTACTGCAATATGGGATCATTGGTGAGAAGGGTTTTGCATTTTTCAAAGCAACTGACGTATTCCGGATCAAGGGTAATTTTCCTTCCTTTCTTGAGGCACTGAGTCATAGGTTTGGTGGTGCGTGCGAAGTCAGGAATGAATTTTCGGTAGTAACCGAGAAGACCTAGGAATTGTTTGATTTCCTTAGGGGTTTTCGGAATTGGGTATTTCTTTATGGCAGAGATCTTATCGGGATTGGGTTTAATACCATCCTTACTGATGATATGCCCAAGATAAGCAGTCTCAAGCTTCAAAAATTCAGATTTATCCATCTGGATTTTGAAGTTTGATTCCCGGAGTCTTTGAAATACTTTTTCCAAGTTTACCATGTGTTCCTGGAGGGACGTACTGAACACAATAATATCATCCAAGTAAACGAGGCAAATATCGTTTTGGAGGCCCCTAAGGACATTATCCATCACTCGTTGGAATGTAGATGGAGAATTCTTAAGACCCATTGGCATTCTAAGGAATTCAAAGTGTCCGTGCTCGACATTGAAGGCGGTCTTTGATATATCCTGGGGATCCATTTCAACTTGGTAAAATCCACTTGCCAAATCGAGCGTTGTGAAGTACTGACACTTCCCTAATTTGTCAAGGACGTCACTAATATTCGGTATAGGGTATTTGTCGTCAAGGGTTTTCTCGTTAAGTTTGCGAAAGTCAACCACGAGCCGCCATTTCTGCTTGCCGGATGCGTCTATCTTTTTGGGGACCACCCAAATAGGTGAGCACCAGGCAGAGTCGGAAGGTCTTATAATACCCTGCTCTAACATTTTTCCTATTTGATTTTTAACTTCTTCCCGATGCACAAAAGGGTAACGATAACTTTTCGCATGTACTGGTACTTCGTCGGTTGTCCTAATCCTGTGTTTAACTTTATTCGTGAAGGATAAAGCTTCGCCTTCTATATAGAAGACGTCCGCATATCGAGAACACAAAGCTATTAAGTTAGCCTTTTCTTCCTCGTTTAAATGGTCGGTACGTAAGCGAGAGGTGACGTCATGCGCGCGCGACACTGTTTGTTGAGGGCGCGTGCACTCGACATTAAACAATTCTGCGTGCGCTGGGCTATCGAGCGAGAATATAATGTCGTTAGGTGTTGGATTTTCTAATTCAATATAACCGCGGTTATTACTAACTGTAGTGAGGCACTCGTGTACGATACAATTACAGATAATCTGTTCTCTAATAAAAGCGTCACCATCAATCACATCAAGGGGAACTCTAATAATTTTTGAAGAAAATGCTGGTATGATGTCTTCATATAAGTTTACGTTCCGCGAGTTATACATTTGTATCGGGTTTGATGCAAATCGAGTTAATAGTTGTCCTGTCTTTAAATCAATACGCGCTTCCCATTCGCTAAGTAAGTCTAGTCCTATGAGGCCATCGAAATAGTCGTGAAACTTATATACGAATAACTTCATACCATCATGATCGTTGAACTCGGGAAAACAAGGCAGCGTAATTGAATAATCATTCCTACTAGTTGCATGTATGTTTGTTACTTCGAACGGATCAAAGTCAAGTGGAAAATTAGAAAAGTACTGGTCTACAGCGTCGGGGCTGATGAAGGATTGGTTCGCACCCGTATCTATCAAGAACTTAAGAGGAGGATTGGCTATCTGAATATAAGGCAACTGCCTTTGCGTTTGCAAGTTTACCTCTATCTTTGCTTTTTTAATGTCGAGACCTCCTGAAAATCCTGATCCGCATGACTAGAACCTGGCTGTGGTTGAAATTCTTCCGAACTAGTAACTTTGTCAGTCAAGTCATAATAATTTAAATCGGAAGTAAAGTCGGGTGTAAAATCACTAGTGTAGCTAGAATCGTCGACGTAGTAATTGTACACCGGTTCTTGATAAGAGTCATAGTTATTGTAATACGAGTACGCGTCGTCGTATGGAATGCATTCATTCATATTCATTTCCCGACTTTTAAAATAATTAGATGGAGGCGGGTTTCCTGATTTAGACCAGTCATGGCCTGTCAACATTTGGGTATGAGGTAAAGTTCTGGGGGTGAAGCGCTGTACTCCACTCATTGGCTGGGGACCAGCTTGAAACTGTGGAAGGTTGTTACGAGGTGGAAGCCGGAATACATGGCTGCGAGGGTTGTAATTAGGAGGTGGAGCACCAAACATCCTTTGTGTGTTAGTAGGCATGCGCATAGCCTGTTGAGGCTGACCTGGTGGTGGTAATTTGAATGGTTGAGGCGGGGGCCTCATCATAGAACGTTGTCCTACGGGAGCAGGCCAATTAGGCACGGGAATCGGGAAGTTGTTAGGTCGCGATGGGGGAACAAATGAAGGTGGTGGTGGTAACGTAACCTTGGGAGTGAGTTGAGCTTTATTCACCGGTTCGTTACGTTGCTGAAGATAAATAATGTTCAACTCTTCCTGGACGTATTCCAGCGCCTTTTCTATAGTGCAGGGACGCATGCAACGAATACGAGACCCTAAGGGTTCCTTCAACCCACGAACATAAGCTTGCATAGTAACCTTCTTATACAAATCACGTTTCGCCTGAATAGTAGTTGGTACCGATTCATGCAGAGTTACATACGTCATTATCGTACTAAATAGAGTCTGACAATGGTCGTAGAATTCCTGAGGTGTTCTATTTCCTTGCGTAGCCAGAGAGAGGTCATTGTACAAGGCTGTTTCATCACGCTGATCTGAGAAGTTATTTATCAGAGAGGATCGTATGCCTAACCAACTTTCGGGTATCCCGTTGGAATTGATTGTACAAGCAGCACTTCCGGTTATCTTATTAAGTATGCCATTAATTAAACATAAGTTAGAAAATTCGCTACCTGGTTCATTACTCAGGTATTGCGTCGCCAGCTGATCACAAATCTTAATAAACCTCGTGAGTACATTAGGGTTCCCGTCAAACTCCGGGACAAGGCGCAGAGCCTTAAAGATTGTATCCGGATCGTGAGGCATTTCTACAAATAACTTTTCTAAAATAAAATCACTATCTAAATCTCTATTAAAATCTACTTGTTTCCGGCGAGCCTGTTTCGATTCAGACTCGCGCGAACTATGGGCTCTAGGATGATAAATCTTGGCGGTCAAGATAAAACCTAAGGATAAAACTTAAGGATAAAAGGAAGCAACACGAGATCAATTCAAGTGTACTCACAAAAATTTCATATCTGGTTCTGTCGTGAATCGATGGCTGGATTCTCCTCCTGGTCTGCAGCAGGTCCGTAGATTCAGGATCCTCGAAGACGGGGCTGGACAGCCGCCCGGGCGACTCGCGACGCGATATAGATAAGTAGCTATTCCCGAAACTCGCGAACCGGCCCGCGAGAATCCTACCGACTGCGCCAATTACGTTAGCTGCAGCCGGAGGATCGAAAAAAAAACCAAATTTAAAATAAAAGATTTAATTAAAATTATTACAGAGTTTAAAATTAACTATTTCTAAAGTATTGAGACCTAATCGAAGTATGATTATGGAATGATAAAATTATGCACGAATTGTCCATCGGAAGTAGGCATTGACGTCACTGGCGAAATGTTGAAATGCACCGTCTGCACCAATGTATTTGTTTCCACGCGAAATGTGGGGCAGCAACCTCAGCGATCTTCTTGGGATATGGCTATGTAATTGTCTCGTAAACATCCTGTCCACCAAATAAACAAATTATAGATAAATAAGAAGTTTGGCTCCTTGTTCCTGCCCCGAGCCATCAAGACATGGAATGCCCTCCCAGCTCATGTGTTTCCTCCTTCATACAATCCGGGGTCTTTTAGGCGGGGCGTGAAGCGGCATCTCAGCAGGACATCAGGGTGAGGATGGCAGACTCAATACTATGTTAGTTCTTTTGTGCCTGTCAGCCTCATATTTGAATTTCACGGCCGCTTACCATCAGGCGGAGTAAGGTCATCCTGATTGGCCTTTCTATATAAAAAAAAATCACCAGCGATGCTCTACGGGGCTGAATACTCGACAATGAAGGAAACACATGCTCAGTGACTGAAATGAAAGGTGATCGGGTGGAGTAACTAAACTAGACAAAATACTGCTATAAAATATTATATCAAAAATTAAGATATGAAGGACTATAAACAATGCCTAGTAGAAGAAGTGGCCCACCCTCATTTCGTTCCAGGAAATTAGTTCTTTTTTATACCGATAGATGGCGCTAGGTGTCGATTACATCGCGCAAGCGTTGCTTGTTTTGGGATTACATATAAGCATTTACCGCTGTCTATTGGATTAACCCATTTATAAATAGTAATAATTTGTATCATTAACAAACTCCTTAATGTGATATGTCTCATTTCTAATCCAATATCAACTGAGGAATACATCGTTTGACCAGTGTAGGACGTAGACATACAGATTATCCCCCGGACCTGCGTACGCGCAGCTGCGGCAATCACATTCATTAGGCAAAAAATCAATTACTCGCTAACGGTTGCAGAGTGGTTGTGTAAATCAGTGGTCGGTAGATCTAGCGCTAAGTTGAGATGGCGTGAGTAAGGGTAACTGAGTACCCAACTGATATTAAATGGTTAATAAATTGCCCTTATATTTACTAAGGCGCGCAGTGGATAGTGAGTGGCACTCTTAAGCGACGGCTGCGCAAGAGGTCCCAAGGTGGAGGTCGGGTCCAAAATTTGTAGCTACGAAAACATAGCTACAAATTTTGGGCAAGAATTTCTTAGTGCTAGCCCGGTGCCTGGTTGTTGGCGATTTTATACTAACCGTGCCTTGGAAACCCCTTTAATTCGTTGATCCTGCGCCCGATCCTTTTCCTGTCGTGCTACACTAGTGTCCCATCGGATTTTGAGAGTATTTTTATTTATTTTATGCTAGAGGCGGACAAACGAGCAAGCGAGTCACCTCATGGAAAGTAATCAACGCCGCCCATGGACATCCGCTAAATCAGCTATGATCGCTTATGTGTTACCGGCCTTTTTAAAAAGGAGTACGCTCTTCCCTTGAAGGACCCTAAGCCGCAAGGGAACAGAGAGTGAAACTTAAAAAACACGTCAATTCGTCGCTCCGTTTTGTCATGAAATTCGGACAAACAAACAGACACACACACTTTCCCAGTTATAATGTTAGTATGTATTTGCAAGGCTTCTGGTGATCGGTGGCAGATGAGCTGATGGATCACCTCATGTAGTACACTCGTGTTGTCACATCTAGTGGACTCACAATTGCGCTGCCAACCTTTTACACAGCTCAAGCGCATTTTTACGCCGGTGTGTGCCAAAGCTCTCACATGACAGTATTGAGCAAAATTTAATTGCAAGGTACAATTAAAAATAACAAATGATTATTTGTTAATTGCAAATATCAATTAACAATTAATTAATTGTTAAGTAACAATTAATGATTAATCAATTGTTATTAGATATCACAATTAACAATTGATTAATCGTTAATTATCATTCCGCAGTTAATCATTATATCTAACTTTAATCATTCCTGCTAACAATTATAAATTGTAAGTTTTAATTGTTTCTTACAACAATTACAATTGTTAGTTGAATTATTTAAATCGTATCTTACAAATTAACACGAGTTAATTTAAATAAATCAATTGCAATATGCAATTAACGAATTAATTGCAACTAAATTAAATGTGATTAAATTAATTGCAATTAAATTTTCACTCAATTACTAAAATGATTAGAAATACTAATCAATTAATGCCCAATACATGGTAACCCATTGGCCGTGTGGTCCCCGGCAGAGTAGAATAGGCCACCCTCACTCTTACCGAGGTGTCGTAAAAGGCGACTTAGGTAAAGCTGCTGGCATGATCATCAGCACCCAGAGAAGGAAAACTCTGCATTTATATCAAAACCCTCGCCAACCCGTCTGCCAAGCGTGGTGAGTATGGCAATTACCCCTCATGTGATTGAGGGAGGCCCGTGCCCTAGCAGTGGGGACTCAAATGAGCTGATGATGATGAATTTTATAACGCCCTGATGGTCTAGTGGGTTAAGTACCAGGCCGTGGTCTCGGGGTCCTGGGTTCGATTCCCGGGTCGAGCGAAAAGTATGTTTCGAATTTTTCGAATATAGCTCGGGTTTGTGATCACCAATCCGCATTTGGCAAGCGTGGTGATTAAGCCTAATCCCATCATAATAGCGATA
>JADPWL010002267.1:0-10302 GCA_019059595.1 Marasmia exigua | reverse complement strand
GGCTGTCATGTCTCCTCCTATGTGCCCTGTCATTGCCCTTGAAGGCATACAATGTCTGTGACTTTGTTCTCCTGCTGATCTCGTTGGCTACTTACAGGAAATATTTTTGAGGGGATTTACCTTGTTAGTGTAGTGAGGCAGATCAAAAAATTTCCAAACAGATTTTATAACGGAACCGGCTTTCAACTCGTGTATTCATCTTGGTCGCGTACAGTTCACACTCCATTCCGACAACGCGCGCTGGGCTGGAAACATCGGACCTCGCTCAGGCGGTGCACTGTACCTATCGGCACATTGTATATCACAATGTTGTTTGTTTCGAAAATTGTTTACAAAGCGACAAGCCCTTGAAATAAAGAAAAAATATGTTTATTGACTGTAACAATCATTCACAACACAGAGAATAAAATACCAGTATTGCAGAAACTAGCAGCGGTAATTCTGTACGACATTGAAATTTTTAAGAAACAGTTTACTCTTCATGCGAGGTCAGCAACGTATCTCCACTTCTTCTGGTGCGCTCACTACCATCAGGTGACCCACTTGCTCGTTGGCCTCCGCTATCTCATAAAAACATATATTAGACCACATACACGAGAAAATACTAAAACAGCAAAATAATAGAAGAGAAGGTTGATGTGTCTGTCAATTACCCTCAATCACTCGAAAATACAGCGCGGTGCTACTTGGTGGTATCACTCAATCAGCTTACCCATATCCTCGTAGCTGATAGAATTCTTCCAAGGTCACAATCATCTGTAAGTGTTTCAGCTTTTTTACTGTCTAGCCTATGTATCCCAATCAGATTTTTCTAGTTACGTCCACTTTCGAACTCTTACCTAGTGTTGCGTACCATCTGTGATTCCGTCGCTCGGCTGCACCTATTCACATAAAAAAATGTTTAACGGAGGGAAAAAATCGTGTTCTTGTATGTTTCATTTTTCTGAAACGTGCTATACCAGGATTCAGTAGGTATAGCTGGTTCCTTTTTTTTTTTGTTGGGATGACCCAGTGAAAATGCACCTTATGCACTCTAGAGGGCTCTCCTTCCGGTTTAAGGTCCTGCTATTCAAGACCTCCGGGCATACCCAATAAAAATCACTTGGGCGTTTCCATCCCCGTCCCAGGAACACTCAGACCGGGTGAGGACTGCCACGGAAGCTTCATCCGTCGCCCGGTCGGGCGAAGAGGCTCGCCCGCTCGGCCTCTCCTCCCACTCAACCTCCCGGGTAGCACCCACGCTGCTGGATGCAGTGCAAGCACCACCGAGAGGAGGACTGCGGGCACCCCTCCCCGCCATACACTGCTGTTGCAGTGCAGTGCAGTTAGGGACAAACCCGCAGGCTTTCAAAATAAACCGGCGTCGCATAAACCGACTCCGCTGGCTGCGGAGCGGGAAATCCGCGACGCAAACAACTCCGACTACCACCGCAAATCCGCTGGCTGCGACCTTGCGGCGCAGGTCCCAAACCTTGCGGCCTTGCGGCACTTCGCCCGGAGGCGCTCCACTCTAGGGGATTCTTAGTCAAAGCATCCCTCATTCCGAAGACAAAAATGGCGCCTGCAACCCCGCTGTGGCAATGGTTTACCGCTTTCACGGGCCCTAGTGCACTGGTCAGGAACGACGCGAAGACTCCGTCCTCAGACCCTCGGCGCAACATATAGGTCCTGTATCCGAATTGCGCTTCAGCGCGGTCGCACGACAGGCGGTCCGTCGGTTTGCATCCCTTCGCTAACATGTAGCAATCCACGAATGAATTACTACCCGTCATTGCCCAGGAAAACCCTGCTCTGCAGTAACCGTTTCTGCTTAATACCACCGAAGTTGAATTAGGACAGAACTGATTACCCAACAGGTCCACTCGAGAGTAGATAGTAAGAACCTGAGTCCCCAGGTATTCTGGGTTCCTGCGTTAAGACTTGCAAAGGTCAATAGCAGTCGCTCCCAAATCCTGATCATGGTCTACGCATACCCTGGGCTCAAATGACAGCTGTTTTTTCTTTTTTTTCACAACATCTCATACGTTGACCTGATTGCCGTACTAAATAGCTAAGCAACTTGTGTACAGATATCAGACAACAGAGGAACACAAATATATCCTTAAATACATATCTTACACCCATACACTGAACACACCCAAGTTTTTGGGGTTCATACGCATGAATGTTTGTCCAGGGTGGGTATCGAACCCACGACCTTTACCTAAAGGCAGGTCACTACCAATTGCGCCATCCGGTCAGCTTGACGCAAGCAGAATTACCTACACGCTAAGATAAAAGACCTTGTCTGTTGCTTAAACTTGTTTTCTATTTCCTTCGGGGTCTGCATATCGTATAAAATGTATATTAAACTGGCACATTCTTTTACATGACGTCACGAGGTTGAACAATATAAGTCTCTTTCCGTGGTAATGCCCCGCTTCACAGGACAACCATTTGTTTCACATCCAGGCGGACGAAAACGCTTCCACATTTTTAAAACGTCCAAACCGAACGACGACTGTACGCGAAAATAGCCGAACGCGCCGAATTGCGCCGAAATAGCCGATGGCCGCCGAAGCGAGCCGAAATAGACAAACGCACGCGGCGACGCATACTTGACCCTATTCGAAATGTCTTAAGTTCTAAAGTTAGAATTGTTCGTGCACCATGTGTTTCATGATTGTAAGGACATGTTTTTGGCAGTTGTTTTTGTACTTTATTAGGTACTTGAATTTGAGCAAGGTAAATGTTGAGATTTGCTACATTGACTCACATTGTCAACTAAGCCATATTGGGGAATGTGTAAACTACGCTACTTAATATATCAAGAGGACATATATTTGAGAGCCCTTGATTACTAATCCAGCCGACCTTCTAAAAGCCTTATGCCTTTAAGAGTTCCTGCGGAGGTCATTTCAAATAAATTCGAGGCAAGCTTCGCCGTCCTCGACATCTTGCTTTTCTTGTTTGCGCCACACCGGCGAGTAGAAACATCAGATATTGTGTTGTGTGCGAATACAACAAGTATGATAAACTTGATATACTTGAGTTTATTATAAAAAAAGAAAAAAAAAACATTGTGTACCTAGCTTAAGCTGTGTCCTCTTATAAAATTACTTGCGTTTTCACTATAACAAATGCCAGAAAATAAGTCGTTACCGTCGAAAATTTCGAGATGTAATCGCATATATGGGTAAATACTCTCCTAAATACAATCCGCATTGTCTGAAACCCGTGCCACCCTACTCGTCGATGGCAGGATGCGTATTATTGTCGCGCCACGCATGGGCGAATATTTAAAATCGCGCGAAAGTTTGCTGACTTGTAATGTGTTACACGTCATGGTATTATGTTAGACTTTTTAGTCACAAACAAGTATATGACGAAGTACTTATGATAAGAACTTCACGCCTTTCAGAAAGAACGGTAGAAGAAAGTTTTAAATGAACGAGCAATTCAAAAGTTCAAAATTCTTATATTTTAGCATAACTTATATACAGCTCTTACAATCGTCGATGAAAAGTATAAATTAAAACTACATATATTATACATGTAATTAAACATATATGTCTATACAAGAAATTACTAAGAATGGATAGATATAATGTGATTCTACCACCGAATCGAAGTTTGATTCTGACGAGAAGATCCGGCAAGAAACTCGCCAGTTACTTCTGGCGCCTGGCGCTAGTACTTAGTCGCCAAAATTTTGATAAGTACAGTATCATGGGTGTAGGGCGAAACATTTATCATTATCCAGAGAATTCTTGTCAGTTTTCAAGTAATCATCACAGCAATCAGCCATTTAATACCCCACGCTGGGCACGGGCCTCCCTCCAATCACATGATGGTTAATTGCCATACTCCACCAACGCTATGGCAAGAGGGTTGGCGGGTTTTGATATAAATGCAGAGTTTTCCTTCGCTGGGATGCTGATGAAAATTCCAATCAGCTTTCTTAGTCCCGCCTATTTTAACGACAATCCTCGTATGAGTGAAGGGTGCCTATTTCTACTCTGCCGGACCACACGGCCACTTAAGTATCAATAACTGTATAATAGGCTTTGCCATTAATAATTTTTTAATTGTTTTAATATTTAGGGTATTGGTTAATTCAACAAGCTTTGTGGTAACTTATTAAATATTTTAATACTCATTCCTACAAAATGATTTTATTACCAATCTTATGAAGTCTGAGATGTGGAACCTTTTTGTGAGTGGAGCATCGTTGCGAGTGCAGAAAGTGTTGTCACTGCTCAGCTTTGGACCTCATAATGAAACATTTGAACGTGAATATATACGAATAAATTTAAATTCTTCATCTCAGCGTGTAATTCCCCAGTGGCGTCCATGCTGTCGCTTCAAGTACGCTTAGGACCTTGATCAAGGATTAGGAAAGTCTGTAATTACCAATGAAACGACTGCCGTCTTACCTTTCCAAACCCTTAACCGGTGGGAACCCGCTTAGCATGATCAACTCAAGCATCTGTGTTACTGATATACATAGACTATAACAAGACTAGAAACCTAGTCACGGCCCACAATTTTAAGCAACCCAAACGGAGCCATACGGCTCCAAATGCCCGACCGTCGCTATTCGTCAATGCTTTCGAACGCATCTCGCGAACGCATCTATGACGATGAATATGACGATTTGTGCTGTTTGGATTTTGTC
This sequence comes from Marasmia exigua, assembly GCA_019059595.1. NCBI lineage: Eukaryota > Metazoa > Arthropoda > Insecta > Lepidoptera > Crambidae > Marasmia > Marasmia exigua. The sequence goes on along the minus strand of JADPWL010002267.1, from coordinate 5,645 downwards.
ATAATGATTCGGAACAGCATAGAGTGTAATAACTTCACTTTTCACAGGAAAGCATCATATTTCATAGTTGTTTGTTTTTATAAGCCTAAAAATACAAACGTTTTGTTTAAATGCTCAGTGTTGCCTGATAATGAAAAAAAATATTTTCCCCATTTCAACTTTATTGTAGATTTTTTAATTGTTCCAACTATTACCTAATCAGTCGCTGAGTGTGTTTACACGTGAAGTAAAAAAAAAAAAAAAAAAGTGTCTCTACTGTTATATCTATTGAATCATCAAACTTGGCTTTTCTAAATAGAATATCAATAAAAACCAAAGGTGGTTTTCCCAATTGTATCCAAGCTTCAAAAATCACAATCCTTTTTTTTTTATTTTGATATCTTGATCATTGTTTTTTTTTATTACCTAAAATTCATTATATTATTGCGAACTATTTATAAATCCAGTTAGTTAGACACTTTGTAAGCGTTGTTCTAGTCCTTTACAACCAGTCCAGTTACTACAATACCCATTTCCCATGTTTTAGGGAATATGTTGCGACTGATACATTAATGAAAACCAAATTTGTGCTTCAAATTTGAGATAACAGCAGTATGGAAACTATCCTTCTAGTCTTGTTATAATTCTATGCTGATATCAGATCAACAGTGGGTTACAAATATATACAGATAGTGTCGTCGGGGGGCGCGGCCACATCACCATTCAAACACTTCACGGTTGTCCATCATCATTCAAATTTAAGCTTTATGGCTCATAGCACAAAGATGTACCATTTACTTCAGTTTTCGCGGACTTTCTTTCGTGGCGAGGCTTTAACTACATCAGTTTTATCCCAAACAAAGATAGTGAGTATAAATGTAAAGTATGTAGGTACGCATGTTTATCAACTTATCTCTTTCAACACAACCCAATCATACGCATCCATAGATTAACACGCCACGCTTCACTTGCATAGGTTAGTTACGTATAAATCACATGAATACGAGTATAAAATAAAACTTTTCCAAACCGGTTAAATGCTTACCAATGGGCGGACAGACATAAATCTTTTTTAGCTATTCATAAATAAAACCACTCAATTCCACGTAGCGATGCATTTCATGGTTTTATTTCGCTAAACTAAAAGATGAACAAGAGGGAAGTTAAAAAACTGGCAAATGCGAGTCACTCTCACATGAAGAGCTTCCGTAGCAGCAGTTGAGTTGACTAAATGGAAGTAAATTGCGGTTTACAGTTAATAACGTGATTAAAAAACTACTTACTATCTAGTTCAACACCTTTCATGCTTGCATTAGTTTTCAATGGTAATTGTTGTATTCCGATAATTTTTTTTAGTTTATCAATTATTTTTTATAGAAGTGAGAAGAGGGAACACACACATTTTACCACTTTGGAGCGGCTCTGCACAAAGTATTAATTTAGAAAAAATATATTAAAACCTCACACATCATTTTTAAAGACCTATTGACCCATATGGGTTTGATAAAAACAAAATAAGAGTTTTCAGTTGCCAAGTATGGGACCCTCCCAAAATATTTTTTCCTATTTTTTTGTGTAAAAATCGTAATGCGGTTAACAATACGTCTATTTACCAAGTCAATTTAAATAGGATAGTTCTTATAGTTCGGAAAAAAATTCTGAGAAATACGACTGACGGACAGACAGACAGACTAACGATCTATAAGGTTTCGTTTTTTACATTGGCTACGGAAACCTGAAATGGGACAATGCTGAAGGCCATGGCATCAAAAAAGACCTATTGGAGAGTGGAGAGACATATAGCAAAAATTGGCGGGCTCTACTTGACCGCTACTGCCCATAGCAAACATAATGGAAAGATTAAATAAAGGCCACCACAAAATTTGCTTGACAACTGCTTTAGATCTGATGAATAGATAGCAAAAGCACATAAACGATTTTTAAAATGTTTGCGTTGTACTATACTAAAATTCATATAAGCGGGAACTAAACGCGACGGCCCCGGGGATAAACTCGACGCACAGCTGCTTGTATCGCGTGTCCCAGGCCATTGTACCGCGTAAAGAAAAAAGAAACGTTAAGCCGTAAGTACCACGATGTACTTGTTTATATTCGTCGCGTTTAGCCGCGATATTGAATTAGTATAAGAACACACTTTGATAAAACAAATGAAGATTATCACTGTCATACACACTAATAGCAGCTAGGAGGAATACTCCACGTCTACCCGCCTCATAAGTTCATTAAACGAATGCGTTGCAATTAGTTTGCAGATACAGTTGCTGCGAGGCAAAATGAGATACCATTTTGTAACGCTTCCTTTTAAACTGGTTATTTGATGGGCGGGGTTTCAAGTCGTTTTATGTCGATTTGGCGACGACTAGTACATTTTAACGGTACAGTTTTAGAATAGTGTTTCTGTAGAATTTATATTTATAAAAATATAATATTGTTTTAATTTTTTTTATTTATTTATTTAACTTTTTTACTAACTCGATTGGTGCAGTGGATGGTGAGTCGCATCTTGCGCATGAGGTCCCGGCTCCGATCCCCAGGTCGGGACAAAAATTTTATTTGTTGCAAATTCTCAATTCCAGACTTCGTGCCACGAAAAGCATGTTAAGCCGTTGGTCCTGCGCCTAATCCTTCTTTGATTGTGTCACTTCGGTGTCCCCTCGAAATATGAGCGTATTAAAATAAAGAATGCACTTGTGTTTGCGTAAACACGTGAGCACTATAATATATCTTGCGCAGGTAGCTGATCGCTAAGATTGGCCGCCGGAGCTGAATCGGTTGGAGCATAAAAGTAGTCATTTCCTTTGTACCTCTGTTAACATAAGTATCAGCCTACTACACGTCGTCACTCAGGTCAAAAGGCCTTCATCATAAAAAAAAAGACAAAAACAAATATCGGAAAGGTTGACATATGGAACTTATCACATAATTAGTCATGTCGATATTGAATTCTTACATAATACGACAATTATACTTTATGTCTATCCAAGCCTAATTCTACGTATGCGGACTAAATCTCTTAATTCTTTTAGAGTATATAGGATTTGTAACTTTTAATCCGGCAACCCTAAATTTTAAACTCGTTTTTTTCCTCATTCCATTTTATAAATTATTTTACATTTCTATGTAGTCTCCAGAGATGTGTCGAAATAAACTACTTCGTTCATTCATAATTCAACTCGCGACAGCCCTTTCACCTTGCGTGAATAGGCAGGTAGTACCCTCGCTGTTTGGTAACAAGTACATGCTCGTATCTATGTACTACACAAATCAATAACATCTGCGATCATCATGTTTTTTCATACGAAGTACCTATTTTCGTAGAGGGATTAGTACTTAATAGAAACTCCTTGACCTATTTGCGAGGATTGTTACCAAGTTGCGAAGTTCAATGGCAGTCCGCTCATGTTTAGCGTGTATTTTTTATTATCATTTACGATACTACTTAAAACCTAATCATTTAGGCATGTTATTTCACAAATCACTCCCCCCCACCCCCCCCCCCCGCAAGAAATCTAATCGATTTGCGAAGAAATTGTCTAAAGAAAAGAGATTGAAATAAGCTAAAGAAAATCTAGATCGATTTGCGAAGAATTGGTTTCATCATCATCATCATCAGCCTATCGCAGTCCACTGCTGGACGTAGGCCTCTCCAATTGTTCGCCACTGTGATCTATCCATGGCTTCTCGCATCCAGCTCTTGCCAGCCATCCTGCGCAGATCGTCCCCCCACCTAGCCAGAGGGCGCCCTACATTACGTTTGCCAAGACGCGGTCTCCACTCCAGAACTCGTTTACCCCATCGGTTGTCGGTTCTGCGGCTAATATGGCCAGCCCACTGCCACTTAAGCTTGCTAATTCGGTGAGCAATGTCGATAACTTTGGTTCTCTGCCGGATCACCTCATTTCGGATTCGATCTCGGAGAGAGACGCCGAGCATTGCTCGTTCCATAGCCAGCTGAGCGACCTTTAACTTGTGGACCAGCCGAATTGGTTTACCGGGTTGCGAAAGGTCAGATGGCGGTCCCTTTGTTGTAATAACCAGACTCTCAAATCCTGAATCATGGCCCAAGTACGCCCTGGGCTCTAAAGTGATAGCTCTGGATGCAGCCAGGAACTACACTCTAAGATGAAGTGTAAATTTTGACCGATATTTTTTCAATTTGATGCTTTTTAAAAGCTGGAATAATTAACATTTTCACTGTGTTTTTCATGTTGTACCTAAATTGTTTTGTTTTTGGTAACTATATCACCTTTGGTCGATCTTGCTCTTCTTCTTGCCAGCCATTGACCTGAAGTTCTCGCAGATCAGTCTCGACGTCGCGACGTCTTTACAGCGATACTTAGGTTGCCCAACTCGGCGTCGCGTCGGCCCATGCACCGGTTGCCCTATTGGCCTAACGTGCGCATCGCAACATAATTTTGTCGACCCGTTATCTCGTGTTTTATTCGTTTATGTCTATATGTCTACCGACGCTTACATGGTATACTTTCTTCACGATCCGCTTCCAGTCTTTCGATGTGGCCAAGCCAGCGAAAACGGTACGCCTTGTACGTTTCTTAGGCCAAGACTTCGGTGTCGAGCCAGTGGAGGAAGTAAGTAAGTAACTGCGGATTTTCAAACTATTTAGTTAATTTTATCAAATTCACAAACATTTTTTTCTACACTGCACAATCCAAGAACAAACAATCGAAAAAGCAATTAATTCACCAAAAAAAAAATAACACCGTCTAAATATTGAAAATTCTAGCATTTGAAAAGGTACCTTACTGTAAGCATATTGGTCAAGATATATATAGTACTTACATCTTGACCAATAATAATAAATTATTATTACAAATATCTGTTTTTGTAGCGATTAATCCTACATCCTGCCAATTTCAACGATCAGTTACTTACGCAGGGTTTTATAACAGTGCTCAAGTGTGTGCGGAAACACAATAGCACTCTATATTCCCTTGCCCTCATAATCCGATGAGATACCAGTGTGACACGATCGGAGAGGGATTGGGCTCAGGACCAACTGCTTAAAGTGCTCTCCGAGGCACAATAAGACCGCCAACTATACCCGAAACTGGAATTCAAGACCAAAAAAGCTACTAAAATGTTGCCACTGCAATAAAATGATCGTAAAATAGTATCTACCTATTTTCTAAAAACATAATTTTGTCAATGTTAGTTGAGTTGAAAAAAAGTTTATAATAAGTTTCTATTAAGTATTTGAGAAAATCCTTATCATGAATTGTGCCAGGCTATATTAAGAAAAGAAGCATATAACAAAAAGGTTGGCAAAAACCTGAAAACTTGATTTGACAATGACATAAGTGACATTGATAGATTTGACAGTGACGTATCTGTAGTAGTTTTTTTGGTCTTGAATTGAAGTTTCGAGGATAGACAAGATATTTTGTATGAAAATTCGATGGAAGATCGCAAACTTTTTGATGTGTATACAATTTTCTCTTTAAATAGATATATAATCATGTTCATACTACAACATTGCCAAACGTTGAAATTTCAGACATGTCGCACTCCATAGGTTTCGTTATATGAATGAGTGCAATTAGTAGAGTTTTTGTCGACGTGTGAAATGCCGACCTTTTTTGCTGAAAAAGTATTAAGCTGTGTATTATGTATAGATGTGTGATGAT
>JADPWL010002266.1:0-11715 GCA_019059595.1 Marasmia exigua | reverse complement strand
GTCATGGGCGGCGGCAATCGCTTACCATCAGGCGATGCGTCCGCTCGTCTGCCATTAAAAAAACCTGCCCTAACCTACCACATAAAAAAATTGCCATGCTCACCTCAACAATGACCAGCAAATGCAGTACAGCAGCAGACACGCAAAAATATTCCAGCGTACAGGGGGTAGTCATCGATGCGTTAGACTGTAGCCTAAGTGCATAGGCGCTTCCTTTGGCTCCAGATATTTCGTTGGTGAGGTGGAGGTCGCTGCTCCAGGGTGAGGGTACCGGAGGCCTAATTTGGAGAGAAGGCGGAAAAGGTTGACGGCGCAGTTGTGACCTGATTGGTTTTGCAACTTACTTCGCAATTGGTTATCATCAGGAGTTTTGTATGCTCGTCTGGTACCTATCACATAAAAAAAAAGAAAATGGCATCCTCACCTCAACAATGATCAGCAAATACAGTCCAGCTAGCAGCAGACACGCAAAAATAACTCCAGTAGCAGGATCCAGTGCATCCAGTTCATATTCCATCGTACAGGGGGTAGTCTTCGATGCGTCAGACGGCAGCCTAAGTGCATAGGCGCTTCCTTTGGCTCCAGATATTTCGCCTGTGAGGTGGAGGACGCTGCTCCAGGGTGAGGGTACCGGAGGCCCAATTTGGAGAGAAGGGGGAAAAGGTTGACAGTGCAGTTGTGACCTTATTGGTTTTGCAACTTACTACGCAATTGGTTATCATCAGGAGTTTTGTATGCTCGTCTGGTACTTATCACATAAAAAAACAAATGGCATCCTCACCTCAACAATGATCAGCAAATACAGTCCAGCTAGCAGCAGACACGCAAAAATAACTCCAGCAGCAGGATCCAGTGCATCCAATTCATATTCCATCGTACAGGGGGTAGTCTTCGATGCGTCAGACTGTAACCGAAGGGCATAGACGCTTCCTTCGGCTCCAGACAATTTGCTGGTGAGGTGAATGACACTGCTGCGGGGTGTGCCGACACTGAAGTCCAAGTCCTCTGTCTCCTGGAGGAGTATGGACCAGGGTTCTGAAGACTGGACAAAAAGAAATTAAATCAAATAAATAAGTATTTCAAAACATCACAAACATTGATCTGACTCCGAGATAGGTAGCTCAAGCACCTGTGTTACAGATATCAGAATCAACAGCGGAATTACTAAATGTAATATACATAATAATAGTTTTTTTTTGTAAATATACAGGGTGTATCTGTGAACATTTACATCCTTCCAACCATGTCCTAGAACAAATGTTGTTCAGAATGGTTGGTAGAACACGTGGTTAAAGAGATGTAAATGTTCACAGATACACCCTGAATAGGTACTTATAATACATGAAAACACCCAGAATAATACATACAGACATATTCATGCACACAAATGTTTGTAATGTACGAATTAATTTTATTTAAGTGTACGTTTTTTGCGATTGGTGGCAGACCGATCACCTGATTGCCGCGGTCCATGGACACCCGTATCACCAGTGGAGTCATTAGTGCGTTGTCAACTTTTACACTACCTCTTGCCCGGGTTGGGCCAAACCAGTACCCTGGGGACTACGGTGCGGCGGCCTCCTCGTGTAGCCCCTTCGGTAGTATTTTTGCTCTGTTTGGAGCTGCTACCGAAGGGGTCCTGGCGTCCCTGGGCAACGGCGGGTAGTAATATGGTGCGCTCGCCATATTGCTACCCGACGGCCGACGGCTGTACACATGGAGGGGGGGTTAGGGTTCGTAACCCCCCTACGGACCTAGGCCGGGCTCGGTCTAGGTCTTCGAGTGGACCGCTCTTTTATGGAGCGAGGCGTTTGGTGGGGGGTGTTCTGCCACCCCCGGAGTTTTTTGGTTGGTTGTGCGCGGACCTGGGTCTCTCATCGGCGGTTATCCGGATCGGCTGAGCCGTTAAGGGCCCTGCTCCTCCCGCTTGCCTTAACCGGCCGGCGGGGGTCGAGAAGTGTGTAGTCTTCGGACGTAAATCCCGGGACTCCCACGTCCCATCGGCCGGGGTCGGACGGCAGGGTTCACGCCTAGTGCGCTGGGGGTGAATCCTGTCCCTTGTTATCCTCCTGGACATGCCGTCTCTGACCGGTGGAGGCCCTCGGCACTGTCCACGAAAGTGGTTGTGCCCAATTTGTCCGCGCACTTAAGGTGGTGCAGGACCAGTGGCAGTTGGGGGGATGTCGGACGACTGAGGGCTTCAGTGCCCAGTCCAGCCCTCCCACTCTGGTCACGCTTTGTCTTGTGCCACCCCTTCCTGGGTGGAGAGCCTGCGGGCTCGGCGGCCGAAGGGCCGAGTTTTTGGAGGTTCTGCGTCAGGTCTCTCAGCTGGAGTGGCTCGGCGGCGGTCCGGCGTTGCCAATCATCCTGGCTCCGCATCCAGCGGAGTTGGGACTTGCGGCGGCTTCGTTTTGAAGCCTGCAGGTTTTGTTTCCCCAACCCACTCTGCACTGCAGCCAGCAGTGTATGGGTGGGGAGGGGTACCTGTAGTTCTCCTCTCGGTGGTATTCTGCACTGCAGCCAGCAGTGTGGATGCCATTCGGGGGGTGGAGTTGGTGGGCCGTGGGAGAGGCCCTGGGTCCTAAGGACCGGTGTTCGGAAGGAGGCCGTGTTGGCGAGCCTCTTCGCCCAGGACGGTTCGCGGTGGCAGCCTGGTGGTAATCCCGCGTTCCGTCCCGACTTACCGGGCGTTGAATGGGAAAAGCCCCGGTGGTTCTAGTGGGTATGCCCTTGGACGGCCTCTGATCAGCAGAGGCCTAATCCAGGGGAGAGCCCCACACTACCCGGCCGACTCCCAGCGGCCGGGTGTGCATAAGGCGGCGCCGACCAACCGGCGCCGACGTCGGCTCCTGTCAGTGAGCCGGCGGCATTTCCACCGGGTCAACAAAAAAAAAAAAACAGTACCCTCACTCATGCAACGAAACACAGCAAAGACGCAACTTTCATACCGGTTTTATGTGAGGTCGTGGCATCACTTCGGTCGAGCTGTCCCAGGGTCAAATTCTGCGCAGTGATCTGGTCACGGAATTCAGTGTATCAGAGTGAGGGTATCGGGCGCTCAATTCGGGAAAAGGGAGATTTGATTTCTGATCAATAATGGCCAGTCTACTAACTAAATAGATTGGCGCAGCGACCCATAGTGATTCTTGGCCTCCGTTAATAAGAGCCTCCACCTCGGTAGGTCTTCACCACTTTCTGCCAGTCATCCACCAAGAGTCCGCGCAAATCCTTATCGACCTCATCTTTCCAGCGGTATCTTGGACAGCCGACTGGCCTTCGCCCATTAGGACGTCCCAGGTACGCTCTCTTTACTGCACTATATTCTCCCACTCTCTCGAGTCTCTTTCTAACAGAGTTGGAATCCTCGGGGTCGAAATATCTGACAGCGGTGAGTTCCGTGGCCATTTAGAGGAAAAAGTTAAATTGGCTTCCCAGAAGCTCGGCGTGTTCAATAGGTCGAGGAGATATTTCATACCGGGGCATCTCTTGCAGATCTATGAGGCGCAGGTGCGGCCTCACATGGAATACTGCTCTCACCTCTGGGCTGGAGCTCCCAAATATCAGCTTGTTCCTCAGGATTGTCGACGACCAGGCACTTTCCGACACCCTTGATCCTCTCTCATTGCGTGGAGAAGTAGCATCACTGTACATCTTCTATCGCATTTACAATGGGGAATGTTTCGAGGAGCTGTTCGTCCTTATTCCAGCTGCAATTTTTCACCACCGCACATCACGTCAGAACGCCTAATTCCATCGACATCACCTGGATGGATTTATATCGACTACAGTGCGTTTCACACGTCACTTCTTACCACGCACAGTAAAACTCTGGAACCAGCTGTCATCCGTGGTGTTTCCGAACAGATACAACCTGGTGACCTTCAAGAAAAGGGTTTATTCCTTTCTTAAGAGCTGGCAACGCATATGTGATACCTCAGGTGTTCCAGATGTCCATGGGCGGCGGTGATCACTTTCCTTAAGGTTTGCCGTCTGCTCGTTTGTCCGGTATAATGTAAAAAACAAAGTTTACTAACATACCTCTTTAAATTCAACATTATCTTCCGTCGCATTCGCCGTCCCGTTTTTCATGATCCACCTCTCTAACCAGACGTTGACTCTATGCAGACCCTCGGTAGAGTTCAGTTTCTTCTCTGCTTGCTCAGTCAGGAATGGACCTGACAGAGCCACTAGGATTGATAGCTTATTTTCTGGTACTTGAAGAACGTAGCCTGAAAGAAAAGGTGTATCTAAGTAAGTTAAAAAAAGCAGTACGGAGCACCTGATGGAAAGCGAAGCCACCCATAGACATCGACAAGAGTACGCCACCAATGCGCTGCGCACCCTCACTCACTCCGCGAAACACAGCGAGCGCTACTTCAAGCCAGTTTTATGTAAGCCACTGTTGGGGAAAGCCGAGAGTTGTCTTTCCTGGTATGGCCATGTAAGGAGAAGAGGGGAAGAACATGTTGCCAAAAAAGTGATGAGTTTAAACGTAAGTGGGTGGAGGAACAGAGGACGGCCGAAAAAGAGATGGATGGATTGTGTGAAGAATGACATGATGGAAAAAGAGGTGGATTATTCGATGACGAATGACAGGGACGTATGGAAAAGGAAAACATACTGCGCCGACCCCAGATAACCTGGGAAAAGGGCAGGAGGATGATGATGTTGGGAAAAGCCGAGACCGTGGAATCACTCCTGTCAAACCATTTATGCTGAAGCGTGACTTTTGCCAATGACATGTTGATAAGTACTTTATTTTTATTTATTTTTTGAGTTTCAGTTCTAAGTATGGAGGGGACCTATATCGGATTTTTCCTATTTTTGTGTAAAAATCGTAATGCGCTTAACAAAATACATTTATTTACCAAGTTTCAATAGTATAGTTCTTATAATTTCGGAAAAAAGTGGCTGTGATATACGGACAGACATGACGAATCTATAAGGGTTCCGTTCTTTGCCATTTGGCTACGGAACCCTAAAAAAAAGCTGTTCCATACATTATTGCCGGTGGATGTACTATTTAGTAAGAGTTCTATATTTTACGAAAAAAACACTAACAGAGTAAATATTTCTATAAGTTTATAGTTAGCTGACTACTATTGATTAAAGTGACGGATAGGGCACACTAGCGACGCCTATTGATTTAAATTGTTAGCAACCGGATATCTTTTTAACAATTTCGAAGCTGCAGCCTCTCGGAAAACAGTTATACTATTTAATACTTATACTTGACTTGGCTGGTAGGGGAAGTGGGGGGAATTGGTACCAGTTAAGGAAAACGACCAATAACTTTTGTTATATTGAGTATTATATTATTTTATTTCGAATTTTGTGTACTATTACTAATCAATCTTAAATCCTCATCATTAAAATTACAAGCACAATACGACTTTGGACGTAATAATCATTAAGAAAAAAAGTAGATTTGCCCCCATTGCCAGAGGGTTGGGGTAACAAGAACCAGTGGATAGGGTAATGAAAACCATTGGGGCAATGGCAGCCAGAACACAAAAACCTGAACTGAAACATAAAATCATAAACTTTAAAACGTAACAATACCAAGACCAATGAGCCCCACATGATTTATCATTAAACGATATAAAAAACCATCAGTGGGATAATGGGAGCCAGTCGGTTCCCATTACCCCAAAAGATATTTATCTAATTACAATAACATTATGAAAACACCGTTGAGTATTTACGAATAATTATTACTGTATCACACTCTCTAATGATCACTTTCAATACTACAGAGCACAGAACTTAAAAAACAATGGCTCAAGTACTTAAATTTCGTCCTCGAAGATTGGTAAAAATTATAACGAACTCGCCGAAAAGTGACTTGCGTCCAAGTTGTAGGTGCGGAGTAAAGTAAGACCGATGCGGGGGTTCCATGCATACTCCTCCCGCAGCCTTTCACCGTGCGCAGCTACAAGATGCGTTGTATCTTGTATGGCCAAATCAGGCTGGGTTCCCATTCCCCATATTCCCCTACTCGAAATTTGAATTACCGCCAAAAACGGCCACTTATGGCGTTAGGTAATCTAAATTTCAAGTGCAAAAATAGTGCAAAATTACTAAACAAATAGCATAAATGTTTGCATAGAGACTCCAGCTCCGAAATTATTTAAAATAGATACGGTTTAGTAGTTAACAATTTAAATCGATTGGTGTCGCTAGTTAGGGCTATCCGTCGCCTTAACTATTGATAAGTACTTACTTTTATTCTCTCCTGGTGCTATATAGGTGTTGAGAACCACCTTCTCCTTTTCGTTGTACATCATGAAGATAACTGTAAAGAAGACCCAACAAGCCAGGAGTAGGGTCATCTTGGTGAAGTGAATTGCTTGCGCCATCTGTTGGTGATGAGCAAAAACCATTTTGTACCTCTTCATTTTGTTTTTCCTAAGTTTCAGGATTGAACTACATAAAGGTGGCCAGACACGGGAAATTCTTTCTGAAATCTGTAGCGTCATTGGAGTGGACGCGTCACTGTTGGTGATGACTGATGACTAAAACTGTTTTAAACATTTTTTTTTATGTTTTTTATGTCATAGGTGGCAGACGAGCAAACGGATCACCTGGTGGTAAGCGATTGCCGCCGCCCATGGACGCCCGTGACACCATCGGAGTCACAAGTGCGCTGCCAAAATTTAAAACCCCCTTTCCCCCGGATTGTGCCTCCGTTACCCGCACTCACGCAGCGAAACACAGCAGTACTGCTTCACGCCGGTTTTCTGTGAGGCCGTGGTATCTCTCCAGTCGAGCCGGCCCAATCATGCCGAAGCGTGGCTCTGCCACGGTAACTCTTCCTTTTAAAGCTACAGGATTGAAACAACTTCTAAAGATGGCCACACACTGACAGTAATTCTTGTTTTTAAGGCGACGGGTAGCCCACCAATCGATTTAAATTGTTAGCTACTAAACCGGATCTATTTTGAACAATTTCGGAGCATTAGTCTCCAAGCAAACATTTATACTATTTATTTAATAATTGTGCACTACATTTTGATCTGTTTTTGCACTCGAATTTCAATTTGGATTAACGCCATATATGTCCGTTTTAGGCAGTAATTCAAATTTCGAGTACAAACGCAGACCCAAAAGTTATGGATAAGTGTTAAAATAAATAGTCTAAAGGCTATCCGAGAGGCCTCAACTTCGACATTATTAAAAATATATCCGGTTAGTTGCTAACAATTTAAATCAATTGGCCTCGCTAGTATGCCCTACCAGTCACCTTAAATCGAGTGATCTGTGCCTTAAATGTAGGTATGGTCCTTGGAATGACGCGTCATTTCAAAGTTTACCCAAGTAATTCCAAAGATGTCACTACCGTAATAGTAAAAATCTAACTGGTATTCCTGCGAGATTATTATCAGAATGTACAAAAATATCGATTAGGTATATTTCGTAAATGTGGGAGAGCCACGCTTAGGCATGAATGGGCCGGCTCGACCGGAGTGATACCACTGCCTCACACAAGACTGGCGTGAAGCAGTGCCTGCGCTGTGTTTCGCCGTGGGAGTGAGGTTACCGGAGGCCCAATGGGGGGGAAGGGGAAAAGGCTGGCAGCACACTTGTGACTCCACTGGTGTTGCAATTCCGCCGCCCATGGACACCCCATGGGCAGCGGAATTGCTTACCATCAGGGGATCCGTCAGCTCGTCTGCCACCTCTCATATAAAAAAAAATAATTAAAGTAATATCCTTTTGGCATCTAAGTAGATAAATAAATACCTATATAATATTGTTATATATACGACAAAAAAAAACATTTTTCGAAATAAAAAAATTAATTGCTTTTCTTAAAATTCTATGAGTCTTAACTCATAGAATTTTAAGAAAAAAAAAACAGAATATTTTAACAGTTAATTATGGAGAAAAAAATTAAATGTAGAAATCCGTGACGTCATAATAAAATTAACTCGTTTGTAATTTTAACACTTTGTTAGGATAACAAAATCTTACATAATATTTCTAATTTATTTTAGGATTTTAGGAGATATGTTCAGCAGTTGAATAAATATGGCTTTATTTCGTTAGCTAGTTTATTACCAAGACGTGGACCATATTATGTAATTTTACTGCGAGTACGAGACGTCAAAATACTGTCGTTATAACTCACTTTAGATTTCCTGTTGTCTGTATCACCATGTGCAATTCTGAAACAAAACTCAATATTACAAAAATTAAATAAGTCTTACTATACCTAACTACTGTTCTATATATGGCCTATAACACCACGCCACGTCGCATACTGCGGGCGCCACCAGAGTGCCCGAGTGCGCGTGCACCCGCGCTGTCATGGTGTGCGTGCGCCAAGCGACCTATGTAGGCTGTTACTGTACTGTTCTACATGTGGCCTATAACACCGCGCCGCGTCGCATACTGCGGGCGCCAGAGTGCCCGAGTGCGCGTGCACCCGCGCTGTCAATGTATGCGTGCGCCAAGCGACCTATGTAGGCTGTTACTGTACTGTTCTACATGTGGCCTATAACACCGCGCCGCGTCGCATACTGCGGGCGCCAGAGTGCCCGAGTGCGCGTGCACCCGCGCTGTCAATGTATGCGTGCGCCAAGCGACCTATGTAGGCTGTTACTGTACTGTTCTACATGTGGCCTATAACACCGCGCCGCGTCGCATACTGCAGGCGCCAGAGTGCCCGAGTGCGCATGCACTGACCGACTGTACGTACTTTTTTTCATTTTCAATGTTGTTGGCTTCAGGACCTCCACAGGTGAACGTGACGTCATCGATGTGTGGGACAGCATTGTGGATATGTGGTGCCGAATTGACTAGGGGGAGGCGCTTCGGTCGGGACGTCCCATTCTGTCTTCTTTGAGAGTTTTCGGCTTTACCTGTGAAAAATAAATAAATATCTAACAACCCACTATTTTGATTTAATCTATGCTAACAACAGCAAATTTAACCTTGTCTCAGCGTGCAATTCCTGGTTGCATCCGAAGCGACAGCTTTGGAGATAATAAAACTCTCTAAACTGTATAAACATAATAATATCCTCCAACCGATTACGCCTACGGCGGCCAATCTCAACGATCGGCCACGTTCGCAGCATATATTGAAGTAGTGCGCAAGTGTGTGCGCAAACACAAATGCAATCTCTATTCACTTGCCCCCATATTCCGATGGGACACAAGAGTGACACGACCGGAGGGGGACCGAGCGCAAGACCAACGGATTAACATGCTTTCTGAGGCACGGGGGTACAAGACCGTCAACTTCCAGATTCCGGGCTGACACTGAACATTTTTTAACAGAAAAACTCAGGTACAAATTTTGACCCGGATCGAACCTGGGACTCCAAGCCCACCCACCGCCCACTCCTCGCACCCCACGAGTGCGAGTATAGACGCAAATAGTATGCGAGCGAGAAGTGAATAGATGCGCCGCCATTTCTGATCCCATTCTTTATCCGCACAGGTTGTACCCATTGCGGCAACGAGTTCGATATACATATAAGTTAAATAATAAAATGCTGTAAACTGTAAAAACACATGACATAAACAAAAACCAAGTTTATTTGTAATGTGTAATATACCTGGTCAAAACGTATCTTTCAGAAGAAAGATCTTCTGAAACATTTGCATCTGAATCAATGCAAAGTTGCTGAACAGTGAAATCTTGTTACGAATTAATAATCGACCCCCTCCTGCTGAGCCATGAAATATACCTATCTCTTTTCCCCGCGTAATACTTGGAAAGACGGTTACCTATTCACCTCGAACAGCCCACAGCTTACTCTTTCGCTCCGAATTCGAATCATTCCCCTCATTCGGATCATTCGGCTCACTCGGATCATTCGGCTCATCCGTATCAGTGAGCGAGATTACTACCTCGCACCGATTGACCACTCTGGTCCAGGAGATCTATTTTTGATTTAATCGCCTCGAGACGAGCGCACGAATTCTACTGATTGTCCTTCGACATACGATATTCCGTATTTTTGAATCGTTCGTCTGCAACGAGTGCCCCCACCCACTCGTTGGTCGAGTGACTTAAAGCGAGCGGTAGAAGCAACGTCAAAATAGTTGTCAATCAATCAGTCAAAAGTCGATTTTCACAGTTGACACAATGTGACATTCATAGTTTTTGTGACAAAAAACCAAAGATTTTAATAGTCTGTGGTATTTTCGTTCCGTTTGCTATGCGGAAGTTACCGGTTTTTGTAAAATTCTTCATGGAAGGGTTAAAATGACAAATTACCGTATTATATTGGCAACATCGAAATCGAATGATTCAAAAATAAGGAAAATCGGCTTCATGCGACTTAGAAGGCGAATGTGACTTACGTCGTATGCGACGACGCTACGTCATAGGTCTCAGATACGTTTGAGTCGAATGATACGTTCGGAAATCAGAGATTCGAACAGTGAACTCGTATCATTTGGCTGATAGCCCGGGAAAGTTAGGTGACGTCATATGGGGAACCTAAAAAAAACTTAAAGCTAATTTTCGTGCAGGATTGTTCCTTAGGACCCCAAATGCATGTCCTCAAAAGTCCCCACCCCTAGGGTGTCTGCGTCAAGTGCCGATTTTCAAAATTTTTCAATTTACTAAAAAAAAGGATGAGAGTTAAGTAAAAATTGTCAGAGAACCATATGATCCTTATTAAATTCCCTATCAAATGAGACTAGTATCATTCTTATTAAAACTATTTTTTTTGATTCAGGGTTGTCAATCCAAATTTAGTAACCATTTTTGACGGTAATTCGAATTTCGAGTACAAAAGCAGACCCAAAAGTTAAATATAAGTATTAAATAAATAGTAAAAGTGTTTTTCGAGAGATCGTAGCCTCGAAATTGTTAAAAAGGTATGCGGTTTAGTTGCTAACAATTAAAATAAATTGGCGTCGCTACCCGTCAGTGTCTGGGTGTAATATATGTATTTAAGTATATAATATATTTGTGTTCCTCTGTTGTCTGATATCTGTAACACAAGTGCTTATGCTACTTAGTACGGAATCAGGTCAATGTATGTGTATAAACCATTGTAAATGTAAGTAAAATGGCGGCATGCTTAATGTAAAAGAACGCGGTAGTTCCATCCGTTACACCAAGGATGGCGCGAGTCAAAAACAACGTCTGCTAAAATATTGTAAAACTGCGAGCATGCGTGACTTATTTACTGTATTTATCGTAGCCACGACACTCGTTCTCCGTCCGCGCGTTTACCCCGGCCGTGCGTGTGAGAGTCCGCGATCTCGCGATCGCGTCGATTCTCCACGAACCCCGACAAGGAGCGCGACCCCGTCCCCTGAGTCAGTGTGTGAATACTGAATAGTGCATACGGTACAATGACATATTTGTTTTTTTATTTTTGCAATTCAAAAGACCTCTCAATGATAGAAAATCGGTTGAAAAAATCACTGATTCTCATTTAAACACCTGAGATATCACACTTAAAATCACATTATTTTGGGCAAACCAAAACGCTCCCTACAAATGGCTACTAAATGTGACGTCACACTTGAGTATTTGAGAGATGATTTCATTTGAATTTTGTATGGTAGCGATATCAAATGTTTCGTTTATGTCAATGGTTTTATTATAATAATTGGTGCAAATTGTATGGGTTATTTAATGGTTTAATTATTTTTAATAATTTATCGTTTTTAAAGGACTGCCCATGAACTTTATGATCATAAAACGGCTAGACGTAATATTTTTAATTGAGAATTTTTTGTTAAT
>JADPWL010002257.1:0-24850 GCA_019059595.1 Marasmia exigua | reverse complement strand
TGGGATTGTAGTAAACATTAGGCACATTGTACTTGGTCAATAATTGCCTAAACTGAGTGCTAACGAATTGAGGGCCATTATCCATAAAGATGGTCTTGCATACTCCATGCACTAAGAAAACATATTTTTCAATGAATCTGGCTATAGCCATGCCTGTTGCTGACCGTATAGGTTGCAACAAAACATATTTGCTAAAATAGTCCGAAACAACAATTAAATATACATTTCTATTTCTAGAGCTGGGAAAAGGCCCTAATAGGTCACAACTGATAGCCTCAAACGGCTTATTTACTTTCTTTGGGTTACCCATGAGACCAGGGCGAGCTGTGTTCACAGGTTTGTATTCCTTGCAAGTCTCACATTTGCTAACATACTCTTTCACACTATCGAATAAACGTGGCCAAAAGTAATGTAAGGCTATTCTTTTATGAGTTTTCAAAATACCTAGATGTGCACTTGTAGGAAGATCGTGGCACTTTCTTAAAATCTCTAACCTATCTTCTTCGGGTACTACTAACTTCCAATCGAATTCGCAAGTTAAATTGTATTTATTTTTTGAATATCTGTATAGTTTTCCATTCTTTAAAGTAAAGTTAGGATAATGTCTTGGGTTTTTCTCAACACATTTCACTAAGTGACGGTACCAAGGGTCCCTAACGGAGTCAATTTCAATAGAATCTACCTTTATCCTTGATAGCGCATCCGGTAAAGCCATTTCTTTGCCGTGCCTATGAGTTATTTTAAAATTAAATTGACTTAAGCGCATGCTCCATCGAGCCAAACGTCCAGTTGGATTTTTAAGTTTATAAAACCACAGTAGGGAAGCGTGATCAGTGACCACTGTGCATTCCTGACCCTCTACATATTGTCTAAATTGTTCTAATGCAAAAATTACCGCTAAGAGTTCCCTCTCGGTAGTGCTATAATTAATTTCATTCTTATTTAACGTTCTACTACAATAAGCCACTGGATGTTCTATGCCGTCATGTGTTTGCGTAAGTACGGCTGCCACTGAATAGGCCGAAGCATCACTTAGAATACTAAAAGGAAGGTTGTAGTCAGGCATCTTCAAGATAGGTGCTGAAACTAAGGCTGATTTAAGTTGATTAAAGGATTCGTCTGCCTCGGGCTCCCAAATGAAATCGACATTCTTACGTGTTAATTTGCAAAGAGGTTTAGTAATTTTTGAAAAATTATTAATGAACCTTCTATACCAGCCAGCCATACCTAGGAATCTTTTCACTTCCTTGGCTGTAGTGGGAGTGGGGTAATTAAGTATCACTTCCACTTTGCTGGGGTCGGTCCTTAGGCCATGTTTATCTACCAAATAACCTAAGTATTTAAGTTCCTTCTTACAGAAGTGGGATTTTTTCATGTTGATAGTCAACCCAGCTTCATGGAGGCGTTCATATACCTTATTTAATAGATCAACATGCTCCTCAAATGAGCTATTCACTATCACTATATCATCTTGGAAACAGAAGACTTTATTGTCGAATTCTGGGCCGAATAGACGGTCCATTAGTCTTTGCATGCTGGCCGAAGCACCTACTAGCCCAAAACACATTACATTAAATTGAAAGAGTCCTCTCCGCGGAACTGTGAAAGCGGTTTTTTTCAGCGGATGATGGAGAATCATAGGGAATTTGCCAATAGGCGGCACTAAGGTCGATGGATGACAAAAATCTAGCATTATTCAGGTGGTCTAATATCTGATTGATATACGGCAAGGGATATGCATCGGGTTTAGAGACTGCGTTAAGTTTTCTAGAGTCTAGGCAAAGTCTAAGTTCGCCATTTGCCTTTTCTACCATAACTACTGGTGAGTTCCAAGCTGATTGTGAAGGGGAAACTACACCAAGCTCAAGCATTCTATCGACCCTGGTTTTGATTTTTAAGAAAGGTAATTTTTTAAAAAGACTTGAAGAATTAAGACAGGCACGGGAAATTCCACATTCCCGCATGCTGTCTGCCTTTTCCGACCTATTAGAGGATTCTGCTTTAGCGTGGTTCAGATGTAATAAAAATAATTTCAAGTCATATGCAGACTTAATAGCACAACTTAAAGAAGATTTTGACATCCCTGATTTAGACTACAGATTAAAAAATGAAATAAGGCAACGTACGCAAGCAAAACATGAAACAATTGTTAGCTATATTTCTACCATGCAGGGCATGTTTTCTAGGTTAACTTTCCCCATGTCGCCTACAGAACAACTAGAAATTTTGATGCATAATATCCGCCCTGATTATATGAAAGAACTGGCGCTTCATGACATTATCTCAATTGACCAATTAAAACAATTAGGTAAACGCTTGGAATTGGCTCGGGTACGAGCAGAAAAGTTTTCTGAACCTAACTTAGACGACTGTCAGTCTAGAAAAACTAAGAATGTAACTAAATATCCGAACCAAATCTCGGCGATGTCCCCTAGCACCATCCCGGTACGTGAGAGGTTGTGTATGCGTTGTAACAGTAATAGTCACTTCACTCGAGACTGTAAGCAGTCAAGGGAGGTTATGTGTTTTAAATGTGGCAAAAAGGGAGTTAAGAGACCTGAATGCCCAAATTGCATGAAATTTAGGTATGTCAAAAAACTAATAAGTGAGAACTCCACTCGTAGCTTAACACACGAAAGGTCCCCTTCAAACTCAAAAAAGGGTGAAGTTCTCTTTCAAAAAGATAAAAAAGATATTAGACCTTTCTTAGAAACTAAAATCTTAAACTTAAAAGTAATTGGTCTTCTTGATACTGGCGCTTCTTGCTCAATTCTTGGCAAGAACTCCCACGTTATATTCAGCGATCTAGGCTTTCAATTAAATAAATTTAAATCAGAGCAAAGAATTAAAACAGCTGATGGCACTAAAGTATGTTGCTTAGGCTGTATGTATCTACCGGTTGTTTACAACTCTTTAGTGAAGGTAATCAGATTTTATGTCGTTCCTAGAATCACTACACCAGTTATTTTAGGGATAGACTTTTGGCATTTATTTAAATTAAACGAAAACTTAATAACACTTAACATTTCTCAAAACAATTTAGATCTGGACTATTATATTAATTCGTTATCGGGTAATAATGGGTTAGAACATTATGATGACTTGTCTGATCACAAAAAAAGTATTTTGGACAGAATAATTGAAAAATTCGAGTTAATCAATACCGAAAAAGTAGGACTAGGCAGGACAAATCTTGTACACCACAAGATAGACACGGGGGAACACAATCCCATCAAACAGAGGTACTACCCCCTGTCTCCTATTAAGCAACAAGCTTTAGAAAAGGAACTCGATAGAATGCTTGAGCTTGGTGTAGTTTCCCCTTCACAATCAGCTTGGAACTCACCAGTAGTTATGGTAGAAAAGGCAAATGGCGAACTTAGACTTTGCCTAGACTCTAGAAAACTTAACGCAGTCTCTAAACCCGATGCATATCCCTTGCCGTATATCAATCAGATATTAGACCACCTGAATAATGCTAGATTTTTGTCATCCATCGACCTTAGTGCCGCCTATTGGCAAATTCCCTATGATTCTCCATCATCCGCTGAAAAAACCGCTTTCACTGTTCCGCGGAGAGGACTCTTTCAATTTAATGTAATGTGTTTTGGTCTAGTAGGTGCTTCGGCCAGCATGCAAAGACTAATGGACCGTCTATTCGGCCCAGAATTCGACAATAAAGTCTTCTGTTTCCAAGATGATATAGTGATAGTGAATAGCTCATTTGAGGAGCATGTTGATCTATTAAATAAGGTATATGAACGCCTCCATGAAGCTGGGTTGACTATCAACATGAAAAAATCCCACTTCTGTAAGAAGGAACTTAAATACTTAGGTTATTTGTTAGATAAACATGGCCTAAGGACCGACCCCAGCAAAGTGGAAGTGATACTTAATTACCCCACTCCCACTACAGCCAAGGAAGTGAAAAGATTCCTAGGTATGGCTGGCTGGTATAGAAGGTTCATTAATAATTTTTCAAAAATTACTAAACCTCTTTGCAAATTAACACGTAAGAATGTCGATTTCATTTGGGAGCCCGAGGCAGACGAATCCTTTAATCAACTTAAATCAGCCTTAGTTTCAGCACCTATCTTGAGGATGCCTGACTACAACCTTCCTTTTAGTATTCTAAGTGATGCTTCGGCCTATTCAGTGGCAGCCGTACTTACGCAAACACATGACGGCATAGTAACATCCAGTGGCTTATTGTAGTAGAACGTTAAATAAGAATGAAATTAATTATAGCACTACCGAGAGGGAACTCTTAGCGGTAATTTTTGCATTAGAACAATTTAGACAATATGTAGAGGGTCAGGAATGCACAGTGGTCACTGATCACGCTTCCCTACTGTGGTTTTATAAACTTAAAAATCCATCTGGACGTTTGGCTCGATGGAGCATGCGCTTAAGTCAATTTAATTTTAAAATAACTCATAGGCACGGCAAAGAAATGGCTTTACCGGATGCGCTATCAAGGATAAAGGTAGATTCTATTGAAATTGACTCCGTTAGGGACCCTTGGTACCGTCACTTAGTGAAATGTGTTGAGAAAAACCCAAGACATTATCCTAACTTTACTTTAAAGAATGGAAAACTATACAGATATTCAAAAAATAAATACAATTTAACTTGCGAATTCGATTGGAAGTTAGTAGTACCCGAAGAAGATAGGTTAGAGATTTTAAGAAAGTGCCACGATCTTCCTACAAGTGCACATCTAGGTATTTTGAAAACTCATAAAAGAATAGCCTTACATTACTTTTGGCCACGTTTATTCGATAGTGTGAAAGAGTATGTTAGCAAATGTGAGACTTGCAAGGAATACAAACCTGTGAACACAGCTCGCCCTGGTCTCATGGGTAACCCAAAGAAAGTAAATAAGCCGTTTGAGGCTATCAGTTGTGACCTATTAGGACCTTTTCCCAGCTCTAGAAATAGAAATGTATATTTAATTGTTGTTTCGGACTATTTTAGCAAATATGTTTTGTTGCAACCTATACGGTCAGCAACAGGCATGGCTATAGCCAGATTCATTGAAAAATATGTTTTCTTAGTGCATGGAGTATGCAAGACCATCTTTATGGATAATGGCCCTCAATTCGTTAGCACTCAGTTTAGGCAATTATTGACCAAGTACAATGTGCCTAATGTTTACTACAATCCCAGATACCATCCTCAAACTAATCAAGCTGAACGAGCTATTAGGAATGTCGTTCATGCGATCTCTTGCTACGTAAAATCAGAACACAAAAAATGGGATGAACACCTTGTCGAACTACAATGTGCACTAAATACAGCCGTTAACGACACGACTAAATTTACCCCATATTTCTTAGTTCATGGCAGAGAATTCATCGTAGACGGAGCTCTTTACAACGTCTCAGATCCACCATGTCCGAGGGATCAAATATCTATTGAAGATCCACAAGCTTTTAGTAAAAAAATTGCAAGAACTCGATGCTATTTTTCAAAAGGTGCGCAAACACTTAATAGTTGCCCACCAAAGAAATGAGAAGTATTATAATTTGAGAAAGAGGCATGTGGAACTGAAAGTAGGACAAATAGTATACAAACGCACTTACTACTTGTCTAATAAGTCAAAAAACTTCACCTCTAAATTAGACCCCAAATTTAAAAAATGCGTGGTAACAGCTAAGCTGTCACCATTGGTATATACCTTGGCGGACCTTGATGGGAAAAGCCTCGGTAATTATCACAATTAAGACATTTTGAAGAGCGATGACTAAAAACTACTAGATAACCATCTTAAAAACATTAACTCTTGTCCATTGTTTAATACCCAATGACTACATAGGATATATAAATGAAGTATGAATGTAAGTATAAATGCGTGATGAACTAGAAAAAGAATATTAGTTTCCAAATTAAGTGCACTAAATTTTAGGTAAGAATGCATGATGATTGAATGAGCGGGTGATCTTATATATGGTTAGTAGTATGGGGATCAATCGCACATAGCGATATGTATAAACAGGAATAATGTAGTTAAAGTTCAGTTCAAGATGTACCCAGGTAGTTCTATTTAATTAAATTAACTTAAATTCTTATATTTAACAAACCTTAATTCACTTCATTTTATCTTTTAATCATAAGGCAGAAATGACCATTTTTTACTTTCAAACTTTATAAGAAGTGTGATACTAAAGAAAAAAAAAAAACAAAGTATTTACACTAATTTAACTATAAAGTATATATTCAATTTGAGTTAGGAATGTTGATTGGTGGTGACTTTAGCATGTCAGCTTTAGAAGCTGTATCCATGTAGTTAATACAAAAAAAAAATTTTTCTTTAAATAATTCAAATTTTTTTTTGAAGTAAGGTAGGTGTTGTGTAACAATTAAAAATAATTGTTCAAAATAATTACTATTTCAAGAATAACGCCATCTAAGCAGACTTCTCAAGAACACTAATTACCCTATTCAGCGCCTTCTGTCGCCGTATTTCCAAACCAAAGCGTTAAATCAATATGTACGTATGACCTCTGTTGTCTAATGTCCGCAATGCATAGGAAAACATCTTTTAACAAGATTTACGTCTTCCACTCACGCATAGATGTCGCTACTGACTCACAAATAAAAAATATCGTCTACTATATCTTGGCAGTTAGGGCAGAATTATATTTATTTTAATAACTTTGTAACAAAGACCTATTTTTCAATAACCTTTAGGACATTTCTAATTTAGTTCCTTTGAATTTTAACATCTACATTTCATCATCATCAGCACGCCATCTACAGGATAATCGATGTACTTCCCAAATATGGTATTCAGAATGCATTCAATTTCCTGTAAATTAGTTAATCTTCTCGCCGCTAGTAAGGCGACACTGTATCGTTGCATCGTCTATTTCTCTCTTATGTCTTGAGTTGAAAAGCAACAAAATACAAATAGAAATTCTAGAACAATTAACTTAACAAGGTTGTTTAAAGGTCAACTTTGGGCGGATGTGAGTTTTTTTTGAATAGAAGGAACATTCCAGACCTTTTAAGCAATAAATAGGAGTGACGGAGCCTCGCGAGGGACACATTCAAAATTTTAATTCTGGAAGACCCCTCGCTTGACCTAATTGTGTGTCCTAACCTTGAGTGTGTGCTGCAGAAGTTTTGAGGTGAAACATTTCGATTCGTCGTCTTAATCTTAACAAAAATAAGTGTTTGCTGTCGTTCCCCGTCTTGGGTAAGTACTCATATTGTCTTATTCCATAAAAGGAATAATCCAAGGAATCCTTCTGTAGGGCGTCCTTCATATTGTGAAATCGTTGTTATAGGGCCCTATGTACCGGCAAGAACCGAGACCAGTTTGATTCGTTGAGGTCTACATAGTCGACGGGAGCTTCCAAGGATAGAACTAACAGGCCACGCTGGAGGACAACAGAGTACCTGACACGACAGTTCTGGACCTGCCAAGGACTAGCTTCCGGAGGGCTGCGTCGCACTACCTCAATCATAAGTTAAGTCCCATACTTACCTAGAACAATCTTTTAAACCTAACACCGAGTTACGGTTGAGCTAGGTCAGACAGGCATTCCCACAATAATATGCAATAGCAGAGTTGTACTTCCCGCCAGCTGGAACTATACTTAAGACCCTTAATCTTAATTTAACTTAGTATTTGTCATACAAAAATCAATCATTGTGTAGATATAAAATGTACTTAATTTAAGCGTTCAACTTGTATTCCGGATTATATTGTAAAGGCTTAAGAATAAATTAATTGAAAAGGCAATAAAGTGTTTTCCTTCACACACCAAATAAAAGGCGCCCTGGGATTATAGTCTCTCGCTCTGGGGCTGAGTGGCCGGTGAGGTAGCCCAGAAAAAGGGGTTACAAATTGGCGACCTGGCAAAATTATCAACCAAAATTTTGGTGAATTGGCATTCTTTAAAGTAAATAAGCCGTTTGAGGCTATCAGTTGTGACCTATTAGGACCTTTTCCCAGCTCTAGAAATAGAAATGTATATTTAATTGTTGTTTCGGACTATTTTAGCAAATATGTTTTGTTGCAACCTATACGGTCAGCAACAGGCATGGCTATAGCCAGATTCATTGAAAAATATGTTTTCTTAGTGCATGGAGTATGCAAGACCATCTTTATGGATAATGGCCCTCAATTCGTTAGCACTCAGTTTAGGCAATTATTGACCAAGTACAATGTGCCTAATGTTTACTACAATCCCAGATACCATCCTCAAACTAATCAAGCTGAACGAGCTATTAGGAATGTCGTTCATGCGATCTCTTGCTACGTAAAATCAGAACACAAAAAATGGGATGAACACCTTGTCGAACTACAATGTGCACTAAATACAGCCGTTAACGACCCGACTAAATTTACCCCATATTTCTTAGTTCATGGCAGAGAATTCATCGTAGACGGAGCTCTTGACAACGTCTCAGATCCACCATGTCCGAGGGATCAAATATCTATTGAAGATCCACAAGCTTTTAGTAAAAAATTGCAAGAACTCGATGCTATTTTTCAAAAGGTGCGCAAACACTTAATAGTTGCCCACCAAAGAAATGAGAAGTATTATAAT
This sequence comes from Marasmia exigua, assembly GCA_019059595.1. Classification (NCBI taxonomy): domain Eukaryota; kingdom Metazoa; phylum Arthropoda; class Insecta; order Lepidoptera; family Crambidae; genus Marasmia; species Marasmia exigua. Next base: position 16,289 of record JADPWL010002257.1, on the reverse strand, counting down.
TTGAGAAAGAGGCATGTGGAACTGAAAGTAGGACAAATAGTATACAAACGCACTTACTACTTGTCTAATAAGTCAAAAAACTTCACCTCTAAATTAGCCCCCAAATTTAAAAAATGCGTGGTAACAGCTAAGCTGTCACCATTGGTATATACCTTGGCGGACCTTGATGGGAAAAGCCTCGGTAATTATCACATTAAAGACATTTTGAAGAGCGATGACTAAAAACTGCTAGATAACCATCTTAAAAACATTAACTCTTGTCCATTGTTTAATACCCAATGACTACATAGGATATATAAATGAAGTATGAATGTAAGTATAAATGCGTGATGAACTAGAAAAAGAATATTAGTTTCCAAATTAAGTGCACTAAATTTTAGGTAAGAATGCATGATGATTGAATGAGCGGGTGATCTTATATATGGTTAGTAGTATGGGGATCAATCGCACATAGCGATATGTATAAACAGGAATAATGTAGTTAAAGTTCAGTTCAAGATGTACCCAGGTAGTTCTATTTCATTAAATTAACTTAAATTCTTATATTTAACAAACCTTAATTCACTTCATTTTATCTTTTAATCATAAGGCAGAAATGTCCATTTTTTTTTACTTTCAAACTTTATAAGAAGTGTGATACTAAAGAAAAAAAAAAAAAAAAAAACAAAGTATTTACACTAATTTAACTATAAAGTATATATTCAATTTGAGTTAGGAATGTTGATTGGTGGTGACTTTAGCATGTCAGCTTTAGAAGCTGTATCCATGTAGTTAATACAAAAAAAAATTTTCTTTAAATAATTCAAATTTTTTTTTTGAAGTAAGGTAGGTGTTGTGTAACAATTAAAAATAATTGTACAAAATAATTACTATTTCAAGAATAACGCCATCTAAGCAGACTTCTCAAGAACACTAATTACCCTATTCAGCGCCTTCTGTCGCCGTATTTCCAAACCAAAGCGTTAAATCAATATGTACGTATGACCTCTGTTGTCTAATGTCCGCAATGCATAGGAAAACATCTTTTAACAAGATTTACGTCTTCCACTCACGCATAGATGTCGCTACTGACTCACAAATAAAAAATATCGTCTACTATATCTTGGCAGTTAGGGCAGAATTATATTTATTTTAATAACTTTGTAACAAAGACCTATTTTTCAATAACCTTTAGGACATTTCTAATTTAGTTCCTTTGAATTTTAACATCTACATTTCATCATCATCAGCACGCCATTACAGGATAATCGATGTACTTCCCAAATATGGTATTCAGAATGCATTCAATTTCCTGTAAATTAGTTAATCTTCTCGCCGCTAGTAAGGCGACACTGTATCGTTGCATCGTCTATTTCTCTCTTATGTCTTGAGTTGAAAAGCAACAAAATACAAATAGAAATTCTAGAACAATTAACTTAACAAGGTTGTTTAAAGGTCAACTTTGGGCGGATGTGAGTTTTTTTTGAATAGAAGGAACATTCCAGACCTTTTAAGCAATAAATAGGAGTGACGGAGCCTCGCGAGGGACACATTCAAAATTTTAATTCTGGAAGACCCCTCGCTTGACCTAATTGTGTGTCCTAACCTTGAGTGTGTGCTGCAGAAGTTTTGAGGTGAAACTTTCGATTCGTCGTCTTAATCTTAACAAAAATAAGTGTTTGCTGTCGTTCCCCGTCTTGGGTAAGTACTCATATTGTCTTATTCCATAAAAGGAATAATCCAAGGAATCCTTCTGTAGGGCGTCCTTCATATTGTGAAATCGTTGTTATAGGGCCCTATGTACCGGCAAGAACCGAGACCAGTTTGATTCGTTGAGGTCTACATAGTCGACGGGAGCTTCCAAGGATAGAACTAACAGGCCACGCTGGAGGACAACAGAGTACCTGACACGACAGTTCTGGACCTGCCAAGGACTAGCTTCCGGAGGGCTGCGTCGCGCTTCCTCAATCATAAGTTAAGTCCCATACTTACCTAGAACAATCTTTTAAACCTAACACCGAGTTACGGTTGAGCTAGGTCAGACATGCATTCCCACAATAATATGCAATAGCAGAGTTGTACTTCCCGCCAGCTGGATCCATACTTAAGACCCTTAATCTTAATTTAACTTAGTATTTGTATGACAAAGTACAACTTAATTTAGTTAGGATAATGTCAGGATAAAAGTTAGGATAATGTCTTGGGTTTTTCTCAACACATTTCACTAAGTGACGGTACCAAGGGTCCCTAACGGAGTCAATTTCAATAGAATCTACCTTTATCCTTGATAGCGCATCCGGTAAAGCCATTTCTTTGCCGTGCCTATGAGTTATTTTAAAATTAAATTGACTTAAGCGCATGCTCCATCGAGCCAAACGTCCAGTTGGATTTTTAAGTTTATAAAACCACAGTAGGGAAGCGTGATCAGTGACCACTGTGCATTCCTGACCCTCTACATATTGTCTAAATTGTTCTAATGCAAAAATTACCGCTAAGAGTTCCCTCTCGGTAGTGCTATAATTAATTTCATTCTTATTTAACGTTCTACTACAATAAGCCACTGGATGTTCTATGCCGTCATGTGTTTGCGTAAGTACGGCTGCCACTGAATAGGCCGAAGCATCACTTAGAATACTAAAAGGAAGGTTGTAGTCAGGCATCTTCAAGATAGGTGCTGAAACTAAGGCTGATTTAAGGATTCGTCTGCCTCGGGCTCCCAAATGAAATCGACATTCTTACGTGTTAATTTGCAAAGAGGTTTAGTAATTTTTGAAAAATTATTAATGAACCTTCTATACCAGCCAGCCATACCTAGGAATCTTTTCACTTCCTTGGCTGTAGTGGGAGTGGGGTAATTAAGTATCACTTCCACTTTGCTGGGGTCGGTCCTTAGGCCATGTTTATCTACCAAATAACCTAAGTATTTAAGTTCCTTCTTACAGAAGTGGGATTTTTTCATGTTGATAGTCAACCCAGCTTCATGGAGGCGTTCGTATACCTTATTTAATAGATCAACATGCTCCTCAAATGAGCTATTCACTATCACTATATCATCTTGGAAACAGAAGACTTTATTGTCGAATTCTGGGCCGAATAGACGGTCCATTAGTCTTTGCATGCTGGCCGAAGCACCTACTAGACCAAAACACATTACATTAAATTGAAAGAGTCCTCTCCGCGGAACTGTGAAAGCGGTTTTTTCAGCGGATGATGGAGAATCATAGGGAATTTGCCAATAGGCGGCACTAAGGTCGATGGATGACAAAAATCTAGCATTATTCAGGTGGTCTAATATCTGATTGATATACGGCAAGGGATATGCATCGGGTTTAGAGACTGCGTTAAGTTTTCTAGAGTCTAGGCAAAGTCTAAGTTCGCCATTTGCCTTTTCTACCATAACTACTGGTGAGTTCCAAGCTGATTGTGAAGGGGAAACTACACCAAGCTCAAGCATTCTATCGAGTTCCTTTTCTAAAGCTTGTTGCTTAATAGGAGACAGGGGGTAGTACCTCTGTTTGATGGGATTGTGTTCCCCCGTGTCTATCTTGTGGTGTACAAGATTTGTCCTGCCTAGTCCTACTTTTTCGGTATTGATTAACTCGAATTTTTCAATTATTCTGTCCAAAATACTTTTTTTGTGATCAGACAAGTCATCATAATGTTCTAACCCATTATTACCCGATAACGAATTAATATAATAGTCCAGATCTAAATTGTTTTGGGAAATGTTAAGTGTTATTAAGTTTTCGTTTAATTTAAATAAATGCCAAAAGTCTATCCCTAAAATAACTGGTGTAGTGATTCTAGGAACGACATAAAATCTGATTACCTTCACTAAAGAGTTGTAAACAACCGGTAAATACATACAGCCTAAGCAACATACCTCAGTGCCATCAGCTGTTTTAATTCTTTGCTCTGATTTAAATTTATTTAATTGAAAGCCTAGATCGCTGAATATAACGTGGGAGTTCTTGCCAAGAATTGAGCAAGAAGCGCCAGTATCAAGAAGACCAATTACTTTTAAGTTTAAGATTTTAGTTTCTAAGAAAGGTCTAATATCTTTTTTATCTTTTTGAAAGAGAACTTCACCCTTTTTTGAGTTTGAAGGGGACCTTTCGTGTGTTAAGCTACATGTGGAGTACTCACTAATTAGTGTTTTTAATTGTTACAGTTTTTTGACTTGATATCAACATTTTAGTTATGAGGGCGGGATTTGGAAGAGTTAGGTAAGGTATCGTGACGGAGACCAACTTTTGCAGACCAAACATAGGTTTCGGTAACTAACTAAATGGATCCTATTCGATCAAAAGTTGACATCATATCATCATCCTCCTGCCCTTTTCCCAGGTTATCTAGGGTCGGCGCAGTATGTTTTCCTTTTCCATACGTCCCTGTCATTCGTCATCGAATCATCCACCTCTTTTTCCATCATGTCATTCTTCAAACAATCCATCCATCTCTTTTTCGGCCGTCCTCTGTTCCTCCACCCACTTACATTTAAACTCATCAAAAGTTGACATCATCGTTAAATACGAAATTTGCGTCTTTTTTCGAAGATGAATAACTCCTTTTATGAATAAAAAGTCACCATACTATAATTTAATTTAGATTTAAGACTATAAATTATGGTCTTTTGCCGTCTGTTTGTTACCTATGACATAAAAATAAAAAAAAAACAAAAAAGTTTCGATTAAATCGACAGATATTATTGTACCTATTTGTGATGCAAAAAAAAATCTTCGAAATGAACCTTTTTTATTTGGCAGAATTAATGTTTTTATCGATTACTTTTCAATTATAACATTTTCTTTTTCTGAAAAACTATCCTAGACTTTCCTAAACATTGTCCTTTAAAGGACAGTTAATTAACTGGAGTAGTAGTATTAATAGTTACTTTAAAAAAAAGTTAGTATGGAAAATACAACTTGTAAGAAAATCACCATACAAAACGGCAACAATCTTGGGTAAAGACCTAATATTTTATTTATTTATATTTTGTTCCTACTAGTTATGTGATCCTTTAGAAAGAAGAAATAATTGTCATTAAAACAAATGTCCATTATTGCAAAGATATTGATTAAACCTCCTGTATTCGTATTTTTAGCAGAAATGTTTGGTGTTTAACTTATATACATATGCTCGCCTTTTAGTTTTTGCATCTTTATTATAGCCCACTAAATTTCTTTTCCCAGTATCTTCTTATAAGATCATCAATAACACGGTTCATTGCCTCCGAATTTTTAATAGCCTTGTTTCCTTTTAATAGTTCACTCTGTTTACAAAGATGAAAGAATGTTCTGATTTTCTATGAAACATTATAAAACGGGCGTCACGGCGAATCCATTACAAAGTAAGCCGATGACATATTTGGGTGTCACAACGGTACATTTATTTATTGCGTCATAACTCACATAAAATTCTAAGCTCCCGACGCCGATGTGATAGCATCTTGAATTCCTACTGGTCGGCAACTCGTGCGCACCGGACAAAACTATAAGCACATTTTTAGGAATGCGCCAAAGCCGCTTAACCTTAGAGTTAACGAGAATGTTTTGATAGCGACATATTTTGAATTAATAATCGGTTGTGACTTTTTAGGGCTCCATGGTTAGTGGGGGAAGCCAAAAATTGCGTGTGGTCTTTTTTTAAATTACGGATGTTTGGATTTACATAGTTTACCACTTCGGAATATGCATGATTTCATTTAAAATTTGGTGTGTTTGGAAGTTTATGACTTCTAAACATACCTAATTTTAAATCTTAATTTGTACTTTTAGTGGAGATAAAAACTAACGATGATATTTGTGTAGAACCCATTGAAATATTATACTAAGTAAATCATCATCATTTCAGCCAATATACGTCCCGCTGGACATAAGCCTCTCCAAATGATCTCCATACAGATCGGTCCTGCGTCACCCGCATCCAAGGGATTCCCATGACCTTCACCAGATCACCGGTCTACCTTATTTATTCAGGTTCATGTTCAGGCGGGAATTATATTATATTTTACCTATAAAGTGTCTGTGTCCTATATATCAATATCAATATCAATATATTTTATTGCGTGCTACATTGGGTACAAAGTATCTTAAATAATAAATGTACGTACATAAGATGTTATTAATACAATGTAGCGCCCTGTAAACGCATAGCAATGTTAATCAGTCATACTTCACATTATAACTACATATTATTATCTTGAATGCTAAATTTTGCTTATTACTAGGATTTAAAGAAATATAAATATTATTGCACTATTTGTTACTTATTTGTAGATTATACATTAAATTTTCCATAAATTATTAGTGAGAGTAGGTAACATACAATATATAATTTACATTAATTATTACGAATAAAATTATACACTTTGAAATTACATTTATTATCTAAATTTAATATTTATGAACTAGTATTATCATCAAAAAATTCGTTTACGCTATAATAACTTTTTGAAATGAAGAACTGTTTTAGCTGATTCTCAAAACTTGTATTTTTTTCTGTATTTTTAATTTTATTAGGGATATGGTTATATATTTTTATCAACATTGAATGTGGGGCAGATGAATATATTTTTAATTTAGTAAATGGTACCTTCAGTTTATTTTCATATCTATTGTTACGTCTAACAGTTTTTATGGGAGAGTAAAGGTTTATGTTCTTTCTGACGAATTTACTGGCTTCGAGTATATACAGGCAGGATAAAGTTAGTATTCTAAGTTTTATAAAATGAGGTTTGCAAGAATCAGTTTGTTTTATATTAGCTATTATCCTAATACATTTCTTTTGGAGGACAAATATTTCTTTGGTAACACTACAGTTTCCCCAAAGTATGATTCCGTAGGATAGGCGTGAATGGGCATACGCGTAATATGCTGAGAGAGCCGTTTTTATATTTGTAACCCATTTCAAACGACCTAGGGCGTATATGAAAGAAGACAATCTACCAGACAATTTCTCGATGTGGGGTTTCCAGGTGACATGCGTATCTATCTCAATGCCCTGCATTGTGGTTGATTTTACAGTTTCTATTTTATTTGATTTATATGTATAATTGATATCTGAAGCTATTTTCTGGTAGGGTTTAAATTGGATTAATTTTGTTTTGTTTAGATTTAGTTGTAAGTTGTTTTGGTTAAGCCAGTCTGTAATGGAATTTAATAATAAGTCTAAGTCTTTTTTTATGGATTCAATATTTGTATATTATGCGAACTGTTGCATAAATCTTATCTGTAACCCAAAAATGTAAACTTGATTCACTTTTGTAACACAGTGAACAGTGGGAGAGCCGCGCATTGGCATGAATGGGCCGATTAGACCGGTGTGATAATCACAGTCTCACAGAAAATCAGCGCGAAATAGCACGTGCGTCGTGTTTCGCCAAGTGTTTGAGGGTTCCGGCTGGATGCCCAATCCGGGGAAAGAGATGTTAAAAAGATGTCAATGCACCTGTGAATCCTTGAGTGTCCATGGCCGGCGGTAATCCCTTTCTATCAGGTACCATCTATCGTATAAAAAAACATACGGTTATTTCATAACCATTTATCTTTCTTTACGAAAGTTCTTTAATCAGTATAGAACCTACATTTTAATCTCGAACTTGACGTCTTCACTATTTTTATAACGCATTTTAAAGTTCCTTAGCTCAAAGCAGTACATTTCATTTAAACATTATACCAAACAATGCAATGAATTTTATAGCACTCCATTGCCGAGTCTATATGAGACGCTTAGCTATAGCCCCATATAAACTCTACTGGAACTACTTTCACAGTCGATAATGCATTTGATTTATATCGCTGCTAAACTTAACGTAACAAGACGAGTCTCATTTTCATAAATCGTTTAAACTTCCCTTGCCAATGTTGCCAAAAGACGTTTACGGTATCATAATCTAGGGTTTTTATGATATCTTGCATGACCGTTTATGGGAAAAAAGTTCAAGACATGCTATAAAATTACTCCCACTAGGATTTAGTGAGAATTTTCTTTACGGCTATAAAAACCCTTCTATATACTGGTGTCACGGTACATATGAAAAACATAACGCGGATTTCACGGTCGAATACAAAGAGAATATAATCACTACTAGGTCGAATCATCCATTGGAATTCTTAGGTTAAGTGTCTCAGTCAACGACTGCGTGCCATAAAGGGAGCATAGGTAAACATATTAAACCTATAACCAACTCTTAACCAATCACTTTGAACAACATTTTGTTATACTACTTATGCAATTCGTCGTTTCGATTCCCCAAACAAAATTACATCACATGAACAACTTTGTATGAACAATTGAAATAATTTAATGCGAATTTCCAAAAGTCATAGAACAATACGACGACGACCCGTTTGGAATAGTGGTAGTGAACGCTGCCCTTGGTCCAAGGGTTGCGGGTTCGGTCCCCGCACAGTACAAACATTTGTGTGCATGAACATGTCTGTTTGTATTGGTCTGGGTGTTTCTATGTATTATAAGTATTTATTTACGAAAGAAAAGCATTATGTGTATGTATTTGTAATTCCACTGTTGATTCTGATATCCGTAACATAGGTGCTTGAGCTACCTATCTCGGAGTCAGATCAATGTATGTGATGTTGTGAAATATTTATTTAAAAACAAATTGTTTAGAATGGTGTCACGTAACGGAGGGTTACGGAGCTAAAAGATAGGGGGAAGAAGAAAAGACAAGGATAGAGGGAAGAGGGCTATAATTATAAGCGATATGTACAAAGATGGCTCGTCCTAAAGTCTTAAATCTAACTTAAAACTAACTTAAAACTAGCTATTTACACCGGTACACTACACTAAATATATATACAAGGTAGAAGTTCAAAGTGGGCAACCGTGGTAGGGCGGTAATACAGGGTGAGCACAGGCAGCGCGCCGGTAGGATCCAGCGTCGCAAGAGGCGGGCGGTAGGGCTCCGCCGAGCGCAGGAGGCAGCAAATGGGGCGCGAGTCACAGATACGCGCACGCCGCAAGCCGGCCGCGGGTAGGCGCGACGCGGATACGCGCACGAGTGATGGTAGACGCGCGTAGGTGCAGGGAGGCAACACCTTCCGTGCCCCGGCACCGTTACTCTACGGGTAAACGTATACTGGCACTGTTATAGCTTGAGGTTCTGAGCTTCTTCAGAGCTGGTGGTAGACTGGTGGTCCTGCCCATGTGCGTCCTTTTATATTGCCCATGCGCATTCTATTCTACAACATTTAAATTTTAAAATTCATACAATATAGAATATTCTCGAAACATAGCTAAACTCCATAGTTAAATTTGAATAGACAATTCGATAGAAAATAAAAACAGTTAGACAACGTCAGCTGTCAGACAATGTCAGATAGACAATCTAAATATTTACAACAATAACTTTAAATTTATTTACAGATAAAAATGTACAAGGAACATTAAATGCTAATACAAGACATAATCATAAAATGATATACAAGCTCTATAGCAAACGGAAAACGAAGCTCTATAGTTAACACCAAAGGTAACTTTCTTTATGAGTAGTTATGTAGTATAACGAAGCCCCTGCAGGCTGCGTTACATTTCTCCCACGACCCCAGAAAAATTTTCGACTCAGAGAAAATTTTGATTATAATGTTAAGAGAATACTATCCTTACTATCAGTCTAACCAGTCAACCTACACTTAAACATACCATTCCACAATCCAAAAACAATTCAAATCCAGTCACTCTAACAATCACTCTAACATACGAACCAATCACAAAGAGGAGTAGGGTTCACTATCAATGACGCAAACTCCATAGGAAGTACCCTATAAGAATGACTTTAGGCTTATTTAGGGAGTTGTCAGCCGCTCCGTTTCTTAAAACCCATTAGTGTCGATGACCATAGCCGACAATCTAGTCTCTCTCAGGTATTCCCTATCAAAGGACACAAATTTTAAAGGTTGAATTTACCTTTAAAAGAAACGCCTCTGTAGTCAAAGAAGCGCTAAGTAGTAAGTAGATAAGGCAAAAGAGAGCCCTAAAGTTTAGAATTAAAAGGTCAAGAAGCGCCTTTTAAAAGAAAACGTTAAGCAAGTAAGTAGGTACTATAAGAGAGAATCCTATAAGTAAAGAGAGACGAGATTAGTCGCTAAGTATATATAAAAAATATCAGACTGAAGTAGCCAAAAATCAGTCCAATGTGTGTGCAAATAAATACATATAATACTAGTAAAGTCAAACAGTAAGGTAGTCATTTCTTAAAGTCTTTTACATGCCATTTACCGCGGCAACCGTTTGCAGTCCTCAAGAATGTATACAAGAGGTGACAATTTCTCAACGACTTTGCATTTAGCATATTTAGGTGCTAATTTTGCGCTAAAATATGCACCAGCATTGCTTAAAGAGTAGTTTTTACGCCACACTATATCTCCAACATTGAATTCTTTAAAAGAGTGCCTTAAATTGTAACGGTTAGAATTCTTTACATGAGATATGCGCAGTGCAACCTGAACTCTATCAAAAATTGACGATAGAAGGCCAATATTTCTAGCATATAAATCACGAGGTAAAAAGGTAATTTCTTCTAAGTCGTAACCCTGAGAATAAATAGATCCACAAGTAATGAGTTCACGACCAAATACTAAAAATGCAGGAGTAAATCCAGTTACATCATTTACAGAGTTATTCATTGCAAACTGAATCTTAGATAGGTGAAGGTCCCAAGACCTATGGTCTTCACCGACCAGTGAAGCTAGTGCGGTAATAATTGTTTTATTGTAGCGTTCTGTAGTATTGACCTGAGGACAATAGTGAGGAGTGTAAGATATATGCGGAATTCTATAACGTCCAAGGAAATTATGGAATTCATGCGATTGAAATTGTGGACCGTTATCCATAATAATTGTTTGAGGTACTCCATGAACTAAGAACACGGAATTCTCTAAGCAATGTATAATACTAGTAGTTATAGCTCGTTTCAAAGGAAAAATAAGTGTATATTTGGTGAATAGACAATTTACAACGAGAATGTACTGGTTACGTCGCCTAGTCATTGGCAATGGACCTATTAAGTCCAAAGAAATGCATTGAAAAGGTCTAGAACAAATTTTGGGTTTTCCCATAGGACCGTAAGGCGAGTGGTTAGAGTGTTTATAAGCCAAACAAGTTTCGCAATTGGAAATAAATTTAGCTATATCTTTAAACATGCCAGACCAGTAATATAACAATGATATTTTTTTGTATGTTTTAAATACGCCCAAATGCGGATCTGTAGCGGAACCATGAGCATTTCTTATCAAAGATTCTCTTTCAGAAGGGATAGGGACTTCTTTCCAGATGAAATCGTCTGTTAAAGAATAAGGAGTATTAGTGCAACGAAATAGTTTATTATCCTTAATCGTATAGTTAGGATGACTTTGAGGATCAGTTAAACAATTACGAAAGATTTTATTATAGCGCTCTAAGTCTAAAGACGTGGCTTCATTCGAAGATAAAGGAGCGATAATATGACTGTCCTCGCTTTTAGAACGAGAAAGTAGATCAGGGACAATATTATCCTTTCCTCTTTTATGTTTCAGCGTGAAATTAAAGCAAGAAAGGCGAAGTGACCAACGAGCGAGTCTACCAGAAGGATTTGTTAAATTCAAAAACCACTTTAATGCGGCATGATCAGTGTATACAGTAAACGGTTTGCCATTGTCAAGATAGCACCGCCAATGTTCTAAGGCAATGATAACAGCTAGAGTTTCTCTTTCAGTAGTAGAGTAGTTTCTTTCATTTTTGTTAAGTGATTTGCTCATGTAGGCTATAACAACTTCTTTGTCGTTAACCGTTTGAATAAGCATGGCTCCAATGCCAGTGTTAGATGCATCACAATGCACAGAAAACGGTTGATCAAAATCAGGGCAAGCAAGAATTGGGGTAGTTACAAGATATTCCTTTAGTTTCAGAAAGGAAGAGTTAGCCTCAGAACTCCAAGAAAATTTCGGAGAAGTTTTAGCAGATGATGTTAATTTATTAAGAGGTGCAGCTATAGTACTGAAATTAGGAATGAACCTACGAAACCAACTACACGTACCCAGAAATTTACGCACTTCTTTGCATGAAGTAGGTACAGGAAAGTCCATAATAGCTTGAATTTTGCTAGGATCAGCTCGTAAACCATTATCGTCAACAACATAACCAAGGTACTTTAATTCTTCCTTAAAAAAATGACTTTTTTCAAAGTTAATGGTAAGTTTAGCGTAAGTTAATTTCTCAAGCACTTTAATTAGAAGTCCTATGTGTTCTTGGAACGAGGAGCCTATGATAATAATGTCATCAAGATAACAGAACACTTTGTTGTCAAATTCAGGAGTGAATAAGATATCCATTAACCTCTGCTGTGTAGCAGGTGCATTAGTTAAACCAAAGGGCATAACAGTGAATCTGTACATTCCTCTACCGGGGACATAAAAGGCGGTCTTATCCCGATCGTCTACATGTAAAGGAATCTCCCAGAAAGCTTTAGCGATATCGATACTCGATAAAAATTTAGCGTTTTTGAGATGGTCAAGTATTTCATTGATAAAAGGAAGACTATAGGCATCCCTACGAGTAACTGAGTTGAGTTTTCTACTATCGACACAAAATCGCCATTCGCCATTCTTTTTAGGCGTAATAAGAACCGGAGACAACCAAGGGCTTTCACATTTCTCAATGACCTTCCACTCAATCATTTTATCCACCTCAGCAATTAGAGCTTTTTGTTTCTCGGGAGAGAGTCTATAACAACGTTGTTTAATAGGCAGCGTATCTCCAGTATCGATACGATGGCTAACCAGATCAGTACGACCAAGTTCACCCTTAGCTTCAAGGAAATTTGCTTAAAACGCGAAATAATATCATCAGCGATAACCTTTTCTTCAGAAGTAAGATTTTCGTAAGGTAGGATTTGTTTCTCCACAGAGTTGTTAAAGTGGGATGGTTTATTAAGAGAAAAGGCACACGATAAAAGTTTGGGAACCAAATTAAATTCCCTCCAAAAGTCAACACCAAGTATCAAAGACGGGTATATTTCAGGAATAACATATGTTTTAATAAGTCTAGTTTGGTCGTTAAAGGTAAAAGGAAGAATAAAAAATCCTAAAGATTTAACACGATGCTTACTAGCAGTGCTAACCGTTATATAATCAGACTTGGATAACGAAAAGCCCAGTTCCAAAATTTTAAAGTGCGAGTTATTACCTAAAATAGTCATTGAACTACCGCTATCAAGTAACGCCGTAAACTCAACATTTGAAATAGAAACGTTAATAAAAGGACGGTTAAAATCTCTTTCATTGTCGTAGTAAACTGAAGAAGTTCCATAACTTGCGAAAAAGTTCTTAATTATTTTTAACCAATTATGCCAGTCATCAACATCAAAATTTTCTTTTCGTTTAACCAAGTCATATGTTAGTTTTTTGAGTTAGAGGATGAAGAAGGTTGAGGCTTGTCAGCCTTACATTTCGGGCAATCCGGAGCTCTAAAGTCTTTCAAACCACATTTAAAACAGACTAAGAATCTTGGTTTAGTGCAAGAATTCAAAGAATGACCATTTATTCGACATCGAACGCAAAACAAATGCGCCTGAAACTTGGGAGCATTTTCAGATATCGCATGTGCAGAATTTTTATTCTGCGAAGAAAAGTTCGTACGAAAAGGCTTAAAGTTATTAGATTTATGAGAATCATAATTAGGAGTGAAAGAATGTTTAGAGTGAAAAGTATGTGTAACATTAGGTTTAGTGTTCGGTAAAAGTGTAGAATCGTGTTTAGGTTTATAGGATAATTCAGGAATAAGAGTATTCATTTCAGGTTCTTTAAAATTATTGTCGCGGTCAATACAGCGCTCAAATTGTTGACATACAGAAATTAAAGAGCCAATAGAATCAACTTTATTAAGAGCAACAAAAGAAGTATAACAAGGACGGATGTTACGTAGAAGTATTTGCAGTTTCTCCTGCTCAGGTAATTTCTCGCTTAGTCTCGAAAACATTTCAAACATTTTCGGAATATAAACCATAATAGACTCAGATTTACCCTGAGTACGAGATTTTATTGCCTGCAGTAGTTTATGGTCATAATCAGAATGGCCAAAGTCCTTAATTAACAACTCGGAAACGCGGTCCCAAGTTAACGAAGGGTCACGACTTAGTTGGAATTTAAACCAATAAGAAGCATCGTCCTCAAAAATGTTGAAGGCCGAGCTTATAAGTATTTGCTTATCAAGTTTGTTCGTAAGTAAAAATTCATCAATTTTCGATAGAAAAGCTCTAGGACAAGTTGTCCCATCAAAAGTAATTTTTTTTAGCTCATTTAGATATTTTGGTAAGAGAAAATTATGAAAAGGTGGCATACAGTTAGGTTGAGAAATCGGCAAAGGTGAGTCCAAAGAGGTTTGTACCTGTGAAGTCTCAGCTGGTTTTGAAAAAGCGTCAAAACGTTCAGTCAAAAGAGTAAACTTCTTTTTTAAGTCGTCATAGAGTTCTATAAGGTTTGAGTCGCTGTCACTTACATCAGTGTCAATTCTGTCAAGTCGATAAAATAAGTGATTTATATAAGTTTCAATTTTCTTAAATAATTTCAGATTACCCGATTCGTATCGGTCCAACATCGAAGATAAATATAAGATTGTAGAAGAAGCTTGTGACAAATCGTCACTCAGAGGAACGGGAGAATCAATAATGTCCTCCGTAGGAAAATTACGAAGCAATAAAACAATTTGTTTTCTAAGCGATACAAGATTATCCGCGGGAGTTTCGTTCCTAATTATAAGTTCGTATTCAAGTTCCGCCTTATTAAGTAAATTAAAGTTTATAAGACGAGCCATTTCTAAGATATTTGTAATTTTAAAGCAATAAAATATTTACAATAGTTTTTATTTATTTACTTTATTTTAGTGAGAAAAATAGAGGAAGAATAGGGAAAGAAATATCTAAGAAGTAAGAGACGTCTAATAGGGAGCCAAAAGGTATGTTATATACAGAAACTTGTGCAAGTTTATTTTAGGATTTTGAGAACAGGGAGGGATTCTATAGAGTTGGGCGCCAAACTGTCACGTAACGGAGGGTTACGGAGCTAAAAGATAGGGGGAAGAAGAAAAGACAAGGATAGAGGGAAGAGGGCTATAATTATAAGCGATATGTACAAAGATGGCTCGTCCTAAAGTCTTAAATCTAACTTAAAACTAACTTAAAACTAGCTATTTACACCGGTACACTACACTAAATATATATACAAGGTAGAAGTTCAAAGTGGGCAACCGTGGTAGGGCGGTAATACAGGGTGAGCACAGGCAGCGCGCCGGTAGGATCCAGCGTCGCAAGAGGCGGGCGGTAGGGCTCCGCCGAGCGCAGGAGGCAGCAAATGGGGCGCGAGTCACAGATACGCGCACGCCGCAAGCCGGCCGCGGGTAGGCGCGACGCGGATACGCGCACGAGTGATGGTAGACGCGCGTAGGTGCAGGGAGGCAACACCTTCCGTGCCCCGGCACCGTTACTCTACGGGTAAACGTATACTGGCACTGTTATAGCTTGAGGTTCTGAGCTTCTTCAGAGCTGGTGGTAGACTGGTGGTCCTGCCCATGTGCGTCCTTTTATATTGCCCATGCGCATTCTATTCTACAACATTTAAATTTTAAAATTCATACAATATAGAATATTCTCGAAACATAGCTAAACTCCATAGTTAAATTTGAATAGACAATTCGATAGAAAATAAAAACAGTTAGACAACGTCAGCTGTCAGACAATGTCAGATAGACAATCTAAATATTTACAACAATAACTTTAAATTTATTTACAGATAAAAATGTACAAGGAACATTAAATGCTAATACAAGACATAATCATAAAATGATATACAAGCTCTATAGCAAACGGAAAAACGAAGCTCTATAGTTAACACCAAAGGTAACTTTCTTTATGAGTAGTTATGTAGTATAACGAAGCCCCTGCAGGCTGCGTTACAATGGTTGGTAGAAGGGGTAGGTACACCCTGTATAAATTTAGAACCTGACAAAATTGTGTTAATTGTGTTAGAATGTAACTGTAATCCTTATTTCATTTACACCCGGATTTCTTCGGTTGTCATTAGCATGTTAAAATGACTTACACCTAAAATTTTCAGATTGGTGTTTACTTTTGCCATTTTCAACTCCTAGTGTGTAAGCCTCCTTCAGTTTATGCCATTGTTGTCGATTTTAGGCGGTTTCTATCCATTTTGTTCTCACCAGCCTTTTAATGACGTCACACCAACGCATTTGGGGTCTTGCTCTTGGGCGTTTCTCGCCCCACGGTCCTCCACTCTACCCACTGCATTAACTTAGTAAAA
>JADPWL010002254.1:0-10568 GCA_019059595.1 Marasmia exigua | reverse complement strand
CGTTGTAGCTAGTTTTTCCACAGTTTTACTACGCACCGATAGAAATGGCGTGAGAACCGCACTGTGGTAGAATAAAATCCATCCAGTAACGTGGATCGAATTTGGAGTTCTGGCGTGATGTGCGATGGAAATTTGCCAACTGGAATAAGGCCGAACAGCTCCTTGAAACACTCCCTTAGTAGATGCGATCTAAAGACACATAGCGATGCTAATCTCGACCAGTGACAAGGATCAACAGTGTCAGAAGAGGCCTGGGTCGTCGAGAATTCCGACTACCCTTTCTAATTCTTTCACTCCTGGCGAGGCAGAGAAATATTATAACATTGATCGTCACGACCTAATAGTCCTGGATTGGCAGGGCGCTAATTCACTAATAAACCATTGAAAGGTAGATAAATGTTTCAATAACTTTATTATCGTATTACTACAGAAGAATAATTTTTAAATTGTATAAATGTCAACCGGAAATCCAGAACAGAAATTACTTATATTTTGAGCAACGCCCACATTAACCAGGTTATCCAATCGGCGATATCGTAACTAATGGTGATTTGCTTATGTTTTGCATTACTGCAGTTAAAATAGATAACATTTCTCTAATCTACGTACGCGACACTAAATGGAATTTAATGCTGAGTTGAGTAAATTAAAAGACTATTGCATTGGGATACAGAAGCGGGTGATTTATTCGGCTAGAATGGGCATAAATTTAAGACCAAATAATTTTTTAATATTTGAAATAATTTTATACTTCTGTATTTATGTTGGCCTAATTCTAAACTATAACCACGCAACATGAGTAGACATAAAATTCGCCTGAGAAGACAATTTGTGATTTTTTATAGGATGAGATGAGGTACACGTATCCCGGGAGACATATAAAAACTTTCCATCAACAGTAAATTCGCAATCGCTCGACTCTGGCATGCCAGTTAAAATGTCACCATCCATTTTGCTTTGGAGAAACTATCTCGCTGATAAACATAATTTGCCTCTGAATTCTGACGCTTGGTCTAATTAGGCAGGTCAAATTAATGCGTATTTATTTTCCGGAATTAGTGTTGGCAATTCCACCGCACTAAAGACCTTTGTTTTCCATTTTTAGTGCTAAAATTATTAAAAGGCCTACCATTCTAATGCTTGTTAATGTTTTACCAATTAATCAATTCTATTATAATATATTATCATCTACTTAAGCTTTACTTTTAACGAATGAAAATTTTTAGAATAAATAAAAACTTTCACTGAATTTCAACCGTTTAGACAACTCATTTGAAGGTCGATAAATACCAAACTATGAGAAAACAGTATGCGTTTCGTAGCCCGACGTAATTGCAATATCAAAAGTTACACAAAGGGTCTCTCTCCAACTCTCCAACTTTCATCTGCACCTACTAGCAAAAAGGAGTTGTTGTTTCGAAGCAAAACGTTAACCTGCTGACAGGGTTGGGTTTTGAAAGTCACGATTTTAAAACTTTAATATTACAATTTCTATCGACCGTAACGCGCTCTCGCACTTTCATAGAAAAGGAACTAACCTTAAATCCAGGGTGAAAAAATGGTCATGAACATGAAGCATATTTTATAAATTGTGCACAAATTGTTGAGGACGACATTTTAAGTCGGGATCCGGATATTGGACTAATTTATAAATCCTGATACGGTGGGGGGGGGGAGGGGGGGGGAGAGGATATAAGCAATCTATTTTCTATTTCCATTAGCTCGAATCGTTCAATATATTTTGATTTAGGCTGAAGTCGACCAATTTTATTAACGTAAAAAAACTCATCTATAACGTCGATTTGTATAGATGACCGCGCTTTACCATAGATTTAGTATCGGAATGAGATTGTCGACCGCCCTTAATTAATCAACCAAGATTGCAATGAGATTAATTAAAGAGTGCCAACCAACCCTGCTCTTGAACGAAAAGTAGTACTCTTGAAAGTACAAAGTCCACTAACACCGCATAAGATACGAGCTGACGATAAATTCCCAGCCTCCGAGGACTTAAATCGTGTCCTCTCCTCAAGTTCTTAATCTGCGTTAATAAAGTTTTTGTGCAAAATGTTTACGCTGTCGCGTAACGGAGGGTTACGGAGCTAAAAGGTAGGGGGAAGAAAGAAAAGATAAGAATAGAGGGAAGAGGGCTATAATTATAAGAGGTATGTACAATGATGGCTCGTCCAAAAATCTTAAATCTAACTTAAAACTAACTTAAAACTAGCTATTTACACCGGTACACTACACTAAATATATATACAAGGGTAAAAGTTCAAAAATGGGCAACCGTGGTAGGGCGGTAACACAGGGTGAGCACAGGCAGCGCGCCCGGTAGGATCCCAGCGTCGCAAGAGGCGGGCGGTAGGGCTCCGCCGAGCGCAGGAGGCGGCAAATGGGGCGCGCGACGCAGATACGCGCACGCCGCAAGCCGGCCGCGGGTAGGCGCGACGCGGATACGCGCACGAATGAAGGTAGACGCGCGTAGGTGCAGGGGAGGCAACACTCTTCGTGCCCCGACAACCGTTACTCTAACGGGGTAAACGTTTACTGGCACTGTTATAGCTTGAGGTTCTGAGCTTCTTCAGAGCTGGTGGTAGGACTGGTGGTCCTGCCCATGTGCGTCCTTTTATATTGCCCATGCGCATTCTATTCTACAACATTTAAATTTTAAAATTCATACATTATAGAATATTCTCGAAACATAGCTAAACTCCATAGTTAAATTTGAATAGACAATTCGATAGAAAAATAAAAACAGTTAGACAACGTCAGCTGTCGGACAATGTCAGATAGACAATCTAAATATTTACAACAATAACTTTAATTTATTTACAGATAAAAATGTACAAGGAACATTAAAATACACATATAAGAGTAATGCTAACAAGACATAATCATAAAATGATATACAAGCTCTATAGCAAACGGAAAACGAAGCTCTATAGTTAACACCAAAGGTAACTTTCTTTATGAGTAGTTTATGTAGTATAACGAAGCCCCTGCAGGCTGCGTTACATTTCTCCCACGACCCCAGAAAAATTTTCGACTCAGAGAAAAATTTTGATTATAAGGTTAAGAGAATACTATCCTTACTATCAGTCTAACCAGTCAACCTTCACTTAAACATACCATTCCACAATCCAAAAACAATTCAAATCCAGTCACTCTAACAATCACTCTAACATACGAACCAATCACAAAGAGGAGTAGGGTTCACTATCAATGACGCAAACTCCATAGGAAGTACCCTATAAGAATGACTTTAGGCTTATTTAGGGAGTTGTCAGCCGCTCCCGTTTCTTAAAACCCATTAGTGTCGATGACCATAGCCGACAATCTAGTCTCTCTCAGGTATTCCCTATCAAAGGACACAAATTTTAAAGGTTGAATTTACCTTTAAAAGAAACGCCTCTGTAGTCAAAGAAGCGCTAAGTAGTAAGTAGATAAGGCAAAAGAGAGCCCTAAAGTTTAGAATTAAAAGGTCAAGAAGCGCCTTTTAAAAGAAAACGTTAAGCAAGTAAGTAGGTACTATAAGAGAGAATCCTATAAGTAAAGAGAGACGAGATTAGTCGCTAAGTATATATATAAAAAATATCAGACTGAAGTAGCCAAAAATCAGTCCAATGTGTGTGCAAATAAATACATATAATACTAGTAAAGTCAAACAGTAAGGTAGTCATTTCTTAAAGTCTTTTACATGCCATTTACCGCGGCAACCGTTGCAGTCCTCAAGAATGTATACAAGAGGTGACAATTTCTCAACGACTTTGCATTTAACATATTTAGGTGCTAATTTTGCGCTAAAATATGCACCAGCATTGCTTAAAGAGTAGTCTTTACGCCACACTATATCTCCAACATTGAATTCTTTAAAAGAGTGCCTTAAATTGTAACGGTTAGAATTCTTTACATGAGATATGCGCAGTGCAACCTGAACTCTATCAAAAATTGACGATAGAAGGCCAATATTTCTAGCATATAAATCACGAGGTAAAAAGGTAATTTCTTCTAAGTCGTAACCCTGAGAATAAATAGAACCACAAGTAATGAGTTCACGACCAAATACTAAAAATGCAGGAGTAAATCCAGTTACTTCATTTACAGAGTTATTCATTGCAAACTGAATCTAGAGTAGGTGAAGGTCCCAAGACCTATGGTCTTCACCGACCAGTGAGCTAGTGCGGTAATAATTGTTTTATTGTAGCGTTCTGTAGTATTGACCTGAGGACAATAGTGAGGAGTGTAAGATATATGCGGAATTCTATAACGTCCAACGGAAATTATGGAATTCATGCGATTGAAATTGTGGACCGTTATCCATAATAATTGTTTGAGGTACTCCATGAACTAAGAACACGGAATTCTCTAAGTAATGTATAATACTAGTAGTTATAGCTCGTTTCAAAGGAAAAATAAGTGTATATTTGGTGAATAGACAATTTACAACGAGAATGTACTGGTTACGTCGCCTAGTCATTGGCAATGGACCTATTAAGTCCAAAGAAATGCATTGAAAAGGTCTAGAACAAATTTTGGGTTTTCCCATAGGACCGTAAGGCGAGTGGTTAGAGTGTTTATAAGCCAAACAAGTTTCGCAATTGGAAATAAATTTAGCTATATCTTTAAACATGCCAGACCAGTAATATAACAATGATATTTTTTTTGTATGTTTTAAATACGCCCAAATGCGGATCTGTAGCGGAACCATGAGCATTTCTTATCAAAGATTCTCTTTCAGAAGGGATAGGGACTTCTTTCCAGATGAAATCGTCTGTTAAAGAATAAGGAGTATTAGTGCAACGAAATAGTTTATTATCCTTAATCGTATAGTTAGGATGACTTTGAGGATCAGTTAAACAATTACGAAAGATTTTATTATAGCGCTCTAAGTCTAAAGACGTGGCTTCATTCGAAGATAAAGGAGCGATAATATGACTGTCCTCGCTTTTTAGAACGAGAAAGTAGATCAGGGACAATATTATCCTTTCCTCTTTTATGTTTCAGCGTGAAATTAAAGCAAGAAAGGCGAAGTGACCAACGAGCGAGTCTACCAGAAGGATTTGTTAAATTCAAAAACCACTTTAATGCGGCATGATCAGTGTATACAGTAAACGGTTTGCCATTGTCAAGATAGCACCGCCAATGTTCTAAGGCAATGATAACAGCTAGAGTTTCTCTTTCAGTAGTAGAGTAGTTTCTTTCATTTTTGTTAAGTGATTTTGTCATGTAGGCTATAACAACTTCTTTGTCGTTAACCGTTTGAGTAAGCATGGCTCCAATGCCAGTGTTAGATGCATCACAATGCACAGAAAACGGTTGATCAAAATCAGGGCAAGCAAGAATTGGGGTAGTTACAAGATATTCTTTTAGTTTCAGAAAGGAAGAGTTAGCCTCAGAACTCCAAGAAAATTTCGGAGAAGTTTTAGCAGATGATGTTAATTAATTAAGAGGTGCAGCTATAGTACTGAAATTAGGAATGAACCTACGAAACCAACTACACGTACCCAGAAATTTACGCACTTCTTTGCGTGAAGTAGGTACAGGAAAGTCCATAATAGCTTGAATTTTGCTAGGATCAGCTCGTAAACCATTATCGTCAACAACATATCCAAGGTACTTTAATTCTTTCTTAAAAAAAATGACTTTTTTCAAAGTTAATGGTAAGTTTAGCGTAAGTTAATTTTTCAAAGCACTTTAATTAGAAGTCCTATGTGTTCTTGGAACGAGGAGCCTATGATAATAATGTCATCAAGATAACAGAACACTTTGTTGTCAAATTCAGGAGTGAATAAGATATCCATTAACCTCTGCTGTGTAGCAGGTGCATTAGTTAAACCAAAGGGCATAACAGTGAATCTGTACATTCCTCTACCGGGGACATAAAAGGCGGTCTTATCCCGATCGTCTTACATGTAAAGGAATCTCCCAGAAAGCTTTAGCGATATCGATACTCGATAAAAATTTAGCGTTTTTGAGATGGTCAAGTATTCTCATTGATAAAAGGAAGACTATAGGCATCCCTACGAGTAACTGAGTTGAGTTTTCTACTATTCGACACAACAAATCGCCATTCGCCATTCTTTTTAGGCGTAATAAGAACCGGAGGACAACCAAGGGCTATTCACATTCTCAATGACCTTCCACTCAACATTTTATCCACCTCAGCAATTAGAGCTTTTTGCTTCTCGGGAGAGAGTCCTATAACAACGTTGTTTAATAGGCAGCGTATCTCCAGTATCGATACGATTGGCTAACCAGATCAGTACGACCAAGTTTCACCCTTAGCTTCAAAGGAAATTTGCTTAAAACGCGAAATAATATCATCAGCGATAACCTTTTCTTCAGAAGTAAGATTTTCGTAAGGTAGGATTTGTTTCTCCACAGAGTTGTTAAAGTGGGATGGTTTATTAAGAGAAAAGGCACACGATAAAAGTTTGGGAACAAACTGTCGCGTAACGGAGGGTTACGGAGCTAAAAGGTAGGGGGAAGAAGAAAAGATAAGAATAGAGGGAAGAGGGCTATAATTATAAGAGGTATGTACAATGATGGCTCGTCCAAAAATCTTAAATCTAACTTAAAACTAACTTAAAACTAGCTATTTACACCGGTACACTACACTAACTATATAATACAAGGTAAAAGTTCAAAATGGGCAACCGTGGTAGGGCGGTAACACAGGGTGAGCACAGGCAGGCGCGCCGGTAGGATCCAGCTGTCGCAAGAGGCGGGCGGTAGGGCTCCGCCGAGCGCAGGAGGCGGCAAATGGGGCGCGCGACGCAGATACGCGCACGCCGCAAGCCGGCCGCGGTAGGCGCGACGCGGATACGCGCACGAATGAAGGTAGACGCGCGTAGGTGCAGGGAGGCAACACCGCTTCGTGCCCCGGCACCGTTACTCTACGGGTAAACGTATACTGGCACTGTTATAGCTTGAGGTTCTGAGCTTCTTCAGAGCTGGTGGTAGACCTGGTGGTCCTGCCCATGTGCGTCCTTTTATATTGCCCATGCGCATTCTATTCTACAACATTTAATTTTAAAATTCATACAATATAGAATATTCTCGAAACATAGCTAAACTCCATAGTTAAATTTGAATAGACAATTCGATAGAAAAATAAAAACAGTTAGACAACGTCAGCTGTCGGACAATGTCAGATAGACAATCTAAATATTTACAACAATAACTTTAAATTTATTTACAGATAAAAATGTACAAGGAACATTAAATAACACATATAAGAGTAATGCTAATACAAGACATAATCATAAAATGATATACAAGCTCTATAGCAAACGGAAAACGAAGCTCTATAGTTAACACCAAAGGTAACTTTCTTTATGAGTAGTTATGTAGTATAACGAAGCCCCTGCAGGCTGCGTTACATTTCTCCCACGACCCCAGAAAAATTTTCGACTCAGAGAAAATTTTGATTATAAGGTTAAGAGAATACTATCCTTACTATCAGTCTAACCAGTCAACCTTCACTTAAACATACCATTCCACAATCCAAAAACAATTCAAATCCAGTCACTCTAACAATCACTCTAACATACGAACCAATCACAAAGAGGAGTAGGGTTCACTATCAATGACGCAAACTCCATAGGAAGTACCCTATAAGAATGACTTTAGGCTTATTTAGGGAGTTGTCAGCCGCTCCGTTTCTTAAAACCCATTAGTGTCGATGACCATAGCCGACAATCTAGTCTCTCTCAGGTATTCCCTATCAAAGGACACAAATTTTAAAGGTTGAATTTACCTTTAAAGAAACGCCTCTGTAGTCAAAGAAGCGCTAAGTAGTAAGTAGATAAGGCAAAAGAGAGCCCTAAAGTTTAGAATTAAAAGGTCAAGAAGCGCCTTTTAAAAGAAAACGTTAAGCAAGTAAGTAGGTACTATAAGAGAGAATCCTATAAGTAAAGAGAGACGAGATTAGTCGCTAAGTATATATAAAAAAATATCAGACTGAAGTAGCCAAAAATCAGTCCAATGTGTGTGCAAATAAATACATATAATACTAGTAAAGTCAAACAGTAAGGTAGTCATTTCTTAAAGTCTTTTACATGCCATTTACCGCGGCAACCGTTGCAGTCCTCAAGAATGTATACAAGAGGTGACAATTTCTCAACGACTTTGCATTTAACATATTTAGGTGCTAATTTTGCGCTAAAATATGCACCAGCATTGCTTAAAGAGTAGTCTTTACGCCACACTATATCTCCAACATTGAATTCTTTAAAAGAGTGCCTTAAATTGTAACGGTTAGAATTCTTTACATGAGATATGCGCAGTGCAACCTGAACTCTATCAAAAATTGACGATAGAAGGCCAATATTTCTAGCATATAAATCACGAGGTAAAAGGTAATTTCTTCTAAGTCGTAACCCTGAGAATAAATAGAACCACAAGTAATGAGTTCACGACCAAATACTAAAAATGCAGGAGTAAATCCAGTTACTTCATTTACAGAGTTATTCATTGCAAACTGAATCTTAGATAGGTGAAGGTCCCAAGACCTATGGTCTTCACCGACCAGTGAAGCTAAGTGCGGTAATAATTGTTTTATTGTAGCGTTCTGTAGTATTGACCTGAGGACAATAGTGAGGAGTGTAAGATATATGCGGAATTCTATAACGTCCAAGGAAATTATGGAATTCATGCGATTGAAATTGTGGACCGTTATCCATAATAATTGTTTGAGGTACTCCATGAACTAAGAACACGGAATTCTCTAAGTAATGTATAATACAAGTAGTTATAGCTCGTTTCAAAGGAAAAATAAGTGTATATTTGGTGAATAGACAATTTACAACGAGAATGTACTGGTTACGTCGCCTAGTCATTGGCAATGGACCTATTAAGTCCAAAGAAATGCATTGAAAAGGTCTAGAACAAATTTTGGGTTTTCCCATAGGACCGTAAGGCGAGTGGTTAGAGTGTTTATAAGCCAAAACAAGTTTCGCAATTGGAAATAAATTTAGCTATATTTTTAAACATGCCAGACCAGTAATATAACAATGATATTTTTTTGTATGTTTTAAATACGCCCAAATGCGGATCTGTAGCGGAACCATGAGCATTTCTTATCAAAGATTCTCTTTCAGAAGGGATAGGGA
This sequence comes from Marasmia exigua, assembly GCA_019059595.1. Classification (NCBI taxonomy): domain Eukaryota; kingdom Metazoa; phylum Arthropoda; class Insecta; order Lepidoptera; family Crambidae; genus Marasmia; species Marasmia exigua. Next base: position 1,452 of record JADPWL010002254.1, on the reverse strand, counting down.
CTTCTTTCCAGATGAAATCGTCTGTTAAAGAATAAGGAGTATTAGTGCAACGAAATAGTTTATTATCCTTAATCGTATAGTTAGGATGACTTTGAGGATCAGTTAAACAATTACGAAAGATTTTATTATAGCGCTCTAAGTCTAAAGACGTGGCTTCATTCGAAGATAAAGGAGCGATATATGACTTGTCCTCGCTTTTAGAACGAGAAAGTAGATCAGGGACAATATTATCCTTTCCTCTTTTATGTTTCAGCGTGAAATTAAAGCAAGAAAGGCGAAGTGACCAACGAGCGAGTCTACCAGAAGGATTTGTTAAATTCAAAAACCACTTTAATGCGGCATGATCAGTGTATACAGTAAAGCGGTCGTGCCATGTCAAGATAGACACGCCAATGTTCTAAGGCAATGATAACAGCTAGAGTTCTCTTCAGTAGTAGAGTAGTTTCTTTCATTTTCGTTAAGTGATTTTGCTCATGTAGCTATAACAACTTCTTGTCGTTAACCGTTTGATTTAAGCATGCTCCAATGCAGTGTAGATGCGCACACAATGCACAGAAAACGTTGATCAAAAATCAAGGGCAAGCAAGAATTGGGGTTAGTTGACAAGATATTCTTTTAGGTTCAGAAAGAAGAGTTAGCCTCAGAACTACCAAGAAAATTCGGAGAAGTTTAGCTAAGATGATGTTAATTAAATAAGAGGGCAGCTATAGTACTGAAATTAGGAAGAAACCTTACCCGAAAGACCAATACACGTACCCAGAAATTTACGCACTCTTGCGGTAAGTAGGTACAGGAAAGTCCATAATAGCTTGAATTTGGCTAGATCAGCTCGCGAAAACTCATATCGTCAACAACATACCACAGGTACTTTAATCGTTCTAAAAAGACTTTTCAAAGTTAATGGTAAGTTAGCGTAAGTAATTTGTCAAGCACTTTAATTAGAAAGTCCTATGTGTCTGGACGAGGAGCCTATGATAATAATGTCATCAAGATAACAGAACACTGGGTTGTCAAATTCAGGAGTGAAAAGATATCCATTAACCTATGCGTGTAGCAGGGCATTAGTTAAACCAAAAGGGCATAACAGTGAATCTGTACATTCCTCTACCGGGGAGATATAAAGGGCGGTCTTATCCCGATCGTCTTATGTAAAAGAATCCAGAAAGCTTTAGCGATATCGAATACCGATAAAAATTTAGGTTTTGAGTGGGGTTTTTGGATGGTCAAGTATTCATGATAAAAGAAGACTATAGGACACTACGAGTAACTGAGTTGAGTTTTCTACTATCGACACAAAATCGCCATTCGCCATTCTTTAGGAGTAATAAGAACGGAGACAACCAAGGGCTTTCACATTCCCCCCCCCCCCAATGACTTCCACTAAACATTTTATCCACCTAGCAATTAGAGCTTTGCTTTCGGGAGAGGAGTCTATAACAACGTTGTTTATAT